>JAKSYS010000393.1:0-57617 GCA_022925895.1 Fragilaria crotonensis
AATTACAAAAACATCAAATAAGTTTTCCATTTTCAATAACACTTAATGACCCTGTATAAAAAGCCTTTGGTATTTCACAAAAATTTGCTCATTATTACAATAACACCAGATATCTTTGTCACGTTTTTACTATAACATCTTATTGATCTCAAACATTTACAATAACCCCATTTATCGCTAGCCATGCCAATTCTCCACAGACACATTGGTACACCGTTTTGTACCTATCATCAAAAATGAAGATTGCATCCTGATTGCCATGGCCATTATCTCATTCCATGCACTATCATCAACTTTGAACCAAGGCAAGCATGTGCCTAATGTTGCATGAATAACAAAGCTTAGCAGGGGTCATAATTTGTTTTAGTAGGATGTTGTTGTTCTTTTGCATGCAATTCCAAGTCCATCTGCTCGATTGATGAATTGTTGGCATCACTGATGCCAGTATTTTACACAATTCCTCGTACCCAGTACCGTAAGTTATCACAAATTTTGGCTTTTCCGCATCAACACACCTCACACTTCCCATCTCAATGGCTGGCTATACTTACAACAGGTATCTAATGTACTTATCAGAACTCCTACTTCTCATCATGTTAACTTACTACAAAGTCCTAATTGGTTCTTGCATGTTTTATTGTGGTGTCCTCGTTGGCCACAATCTGAACATTTAATCGGTGATTCCTCTGGATCAAGAAACTCACTTCGTCGACGAAGTCGTTTGCTTCGTGGGCGCCCAGGCTGTCGCTTTGTTACAGCAGGAGGCCTTGTCACGCCATCGTATTTTACGTTGTCAATGCACGCTGGAAAGATGTTGTTTTTGTACATCTCTTGTACGTACTCAAACTTGTAGTATGGATGCACCAAATTTCGTAGGATATAGCCAAAATCCTTTTCCTTCCATTTCCGAAAGATAGCACAACCATGCCGACATGGGTACAGAACATCTTGCCAAATGCCACAAGAGCACCACTGCAACTCTGGTTTCACAATGTAGACAGTGTTTGGTTGCCCTGCATTGTATGGCATGCTGGGCAAGTGAGGGTCTTTGTCGGAGTCTTGTACTGTCGAAGGCTCCACAACTTTGAAATCTCCACACCCATGCACCAACTCAACAACTGTGATGGATGCCGCAGCATCCCAACGCCTTTTCAGAATCTGTGCCACACGAGGCACAACCTCTCCCGGCTCCCGATCAATGTGCTTGGTTCGGCAGGTTGAAATTCTTGTTGACATTACATCCACAATGCTTTCTACCGCCTCCAGCCATCCCACAGTGCGAGCCTGTGCAAACATGTTGTTCACACATTCCCTTGTGTTGGAGGTTACAATGCCATAACGCAGCGGGAGTGGATTCTGCTCATCTAGCCATGATGTACTCCTCCAAAGGGTATCGTTGTCGACATTTTCAATATAATCTGCAGCTTGCGGCTTGATGGTCCTCACTTGATCAATCAAGTGATTTGAGTATCTGAAGGAGAAACTTTTTGCAATTGCCATCACATATCGAGCACATTGTTGACTGAACTTCTGGCATACATTTGCTTCAATATGTTTCGCACAGCTCGTTTCCTTATTTCTTGGAAACACACTTCGAAGGGCCGGTTTCAGACCCTTGTCGCGGTCGGAAACAAATAGAAATGGATGCTGAATTTCTCCGTCGTCACGCTCATTGCCAAAACCCTGCTCAGAGATGATTGGGCACGCCTCCTTCAAGTATTTCAACATTGTTGTCCACGTCTCGCCATCTTCATTCCCAGAGGAGATCATGAATCCAATCGGATACACCTCATTTGTTCCAGAAAGGACTGAAGCCACATACATTGTCCCTTTGTAAGTACTCTTTAAATGTGCTGCATCCAGAGATATAACTGGTCTTGCAAACTTTAATGCCGTATTCATGAAACGAGGGAAAACATGTACATGTTTAATGGATCTCTCCTCGCTATCATATGAATACCCAATGACAGAGTCGGCGTTCAACTGTTTCATTGCCTCAAGGTACCCTGGCAGTAGTTCAAAATTCTTTGAACTCTGCCTAAACTGGGCACGAGATTGATTGTTGAGAGCGCGATATGCAGGCATGTAAGTGATTACCTCACCATCCACGCTTGCAGCTGTCTTTATGACATCAGCTGGAGTTGGATCGTCCTTTTTGGTTCAAACAACCTGAACAATCATCTCGTCCAGTTTCCCAGCTCGTCGTTTCTTCCATTGACGCCCATCACGTGCAACAGGTTCGCATCGCTGGGCAGTGTGGTACGTAATGTTCCGCTTCACAACATAGGCACCATTAAGTTGGCGCCGCCCGATGTAAATCTGAAAAGTACAGTTCACATGTTCCTTGCAGATGTAAAGACAATACTCACCAACAAGACTTCGTCGAATGGCTAACCGGTTGCCTGATTTCTTCTCATAGGCCTCAACAACTGGACTGACATCATCCAAAGTCGGAAATTCAACAATGTTTTGTTGGCGCATAATATCTTGAAAAGATGTGTCCTCATTCTTGCTGTTTGTCAATGAAGAAACACAGCCTTGACTTTCAATTGTTGCATCGGTTGCCGCCGCGGTAGGTTTAGGACGAGCACTTGGCTTACTGTCCCCATTAGTTGAGCTGTCATCATCAGGAAGATTTCTTGTCGGTGGCATCTTGGCTTCCTCGGTTGTTACATCATCCATCTCAGCATCTTCCCTGCTTATGAGTATCACATCATCATCGTCGTCATCATCATTTGTCTTGGCAGCAGCAGGAACCGTGACAACGACCTCAACCCCATAGCTGCTGAGGATAGTCGTACCCTTAAGTTCTGGAAAGCAATCTTGTACAACTTGACTTGTTTGTTCATTGACATCATCATTCTTGCGGTTGAAATGGGCTGCCAATTTTGATCGAAGTAGGATGCAGTGGTTGAAGTTGAAGGTGTCTTCAGTGACAGGCTTGAAATCAAGCAAATGAAGGACAACAGCAATACAGAATAATCCACAGTCAATGTCATTATACTGTCCTGGACATTGGTGGAAACCTATTATGTCCAAGCAAATGAGATCATCATCCGAAGGAAGAGTGATATGGTTCAACTTGTTCTTGCCATGCAACACAAAATTGAAAAAGAAATCCCTGACCTCACGAACAATGAGAAAAGCAGGGGTGCCTTGGATTACTCCAGGTCCTCCTCGTGAAGAGCGTCGCAACAAATCGTAGTATTCGAAACGCAAAAACAATTCTCGGCATGCGAAATTGAATTCCACCACAAGCACAAAGAAATGCACTGCGTTGACAATTGGAATAATAAGAGTCTTGGTGGCATCATCATCATTGATGTCAGAAAAAAGATCAGCAAAAGTTGACTGAATCCCTTTGATCTTGGCTTGGATCCGGTTCCAGTTGGAAGGTTTAACAGATTCACGGGCAACGTGTACCAAAGCGTTGCAACTCTCCAGATATGATCTTGTTTGAGACTTCCAAGAAAAACTTGAAAAGGAGTGTCTTCATGTGGTGGTGGTGCGGAACGCTGAAGGAGGCAGTCAAGGAGACGACTGTTCAACATTTGCCGATTCCCAAGTGCCTGCAAATCATTCGGTGTCGGATTAATCCTCACGCCATAACGTGGATCGGTTGGAAAGTGACATTTCTTCTCTTTTTCTTCTTTGCCATTTTGTTGTTACAAGTGCATGAAAGAGATGGAATGGATGCCACACCAGCAGAAGGAAGAGTGGTGGTGAGTATGTGAGAACTTGCTTGTGGCGATGCAGCACATGCAGCAATGAATCAGCATGGGATATAAAGATGACTCTTAAAGATACAAAATTTGTGATAACTTACGGTACTGGGTACGAGGAATTGTGTAAAATACTGGCATCAGTGATGCCAACAATTCATCAATCGAGCAGATGGACTCGGAATTGCATGTAGAAGAACAACAACATCCTACTAAAACGAATTATGACCGCTGCTAAGCTTTGTAATTCATGCAACATTAGGCACATGCTTGCCTTGGTTCAAAGTTGATGATAGTGCATGGAATGAGATAATGGCCATGGCAATCAGGATGCAATCTTCATTTTTGATGATAGGTACGAAATGGTGTACCAATGTGTCTGTGGAGAATTGGCATGGCTGGCGATAAATGGGGTTATTGTAAATGTTTGAGATCAATAAGATGTTATAGTAAAAATGTGACAAAGACATCTGGTGTTATTGTAATAATGAGCAAAATTTTTGTGAAATACCAAAGGGCTTTTTTGTTTATACAGGGTCATTAAGTGTTATTGAAAATGGAAAACTTATTTGATGTTTTTGTAATTTCCCCTAATTGTATAATTCTTCCTTTTGAGATTGCAAGAGCCAACTTTTATTTCACGCTTCCTCTGCGCCAAGCTTGAACCATGGATGTTGACGAACCAGTAGTGGCCCCTGAGCCGGCAATTAACTTCGCCTTAGCCCCAGCACAAGCAATTGATGGACCCCTCGACTACACCAAGGCCGAACACCACAAGATCTACAAGTCCGGTATTCGCCAGGTCACAGATGACCTATTCCCTTGTGACGCCGACAGGCTCTTCCAATTCCTCCGGGAGGTCCAGGATAGGGCGATGGAGATGGGTTGGATGGATGGCATCCTTAACATTGACACGAACCCCGATGGTCCCGAGGGAGAAGAAGAGGAAGAGAACCTTATTGACAATTACGGAACAATCACATTGGAAAAGGTAGTGGAATCCGAGAGGAGGTACATCGCAGAAAGGGAGCGCAAGGCTCAGGGCACTTATATGCTTTATCAGTGTTTGATGGCGTCACTCACTAGCGACGAAGCAAAGAAGAAGGTCATTATCTGGACGGATCAGTATCAGATCGAAGTCGAAGGCGCCAAGTACAGTAGTGAAGTAGCTCTACTCAAGGTCATTATTCGCGAGAGCCACCTCGATACGAATGCGACGACTAATCAGATTCGCAAAAAGCTGTCGGCACTTGACACGTACATCACGACCATCGATAGTGACATAGGCAAGTTCAACCAATATGTGAAACTATTGGTGCAATCGTTGCTCGCGAGAAATCAAACAACTTCGGACCTCCTGATCAACCTATTCAAAGGATACGGAGCGGTAAGTGACGAGACCTTTCGGGCGTGGTTGATCCGAAAGCAGGATGATCACAAGGAAGGCAATCCGATCACCCCGGACGAATTGATGCTCGCAGCAAAGAACAAGTTCGACGCGATGGTCGAAAAAGGTACATGGAATGCCCCGACCGCCGAGGAGAAGATCGTCGCACTTGAGGCCAAGTTGACTTCGTCCATGAAGAATCTCAACAAGAAAGTCTCCCTTGAGATGAGTAAGAAGGGGAGTGCGAAGTTGAAGTCAACGGGCGAAGGCAACAAGAAGCGATCGAAGGGCGGCAGCGATGATGAACACGACCCGAAGACATGGCCACCACCGAAAGCCGGAGACAAGAAAGTAGCCAAGTTTAATGGATTCGATTGGTATTGGTGTGGCAAGGATACGGGCGGCAAGTGCGAAAAATGGAGGGCGCACAAGCCGGAGGAATGTAAGGGAAGGCTGCCGCGAAACGAGACGAACCCGATAAGGCAACATCCCCAAAGCGACAACAACCTGAGGGAAAGCAGGGCAAGGGCTCGATCGCGAAGAAGCTCAAGATCGCGAAGGCATATGTCGCGAGAATGGAGCAAAAGGTAGCCGAGATGGAAATAACCGACGACGACAGCGACTGACGGGGAGGGTGGGCCTTCGCAACGACTAGAATGTTAATCTTACTAGTCACGTTGATGCGATGGCTTCAACCCACCCTTTTGATACTCGAATACATGACCGTCGGAGGAGCTCCATCGCGAAAACGAGAGGACAGCGGAAACGTCGCCAACAATGAGGGACCCTGCGGATATGCGTCATCTATGACGACACCAAAGGGCAAATCGATACGACGTACCATCGCAGCCCTGTTGTACCAATCATGGCTATTCACCCTGCGTACGGTGACCACAGTCGTTGAAGCTACCACGTCTTACGCCAGCAGTGCGTGGAGACCACGAAGGAGGCGCAAGGCCCCGGGATGGGGAACGTACGTGTGGAAGACAGTGGAGACAGCCGCGTCGTGCGCAGGGGACTGGATACTGGCCAACGTTACAACTACCCAACGTCGAAGACGAGGACGCATGATCACGGCAACCGTAAGGCGTGCGCAACAAACATCAAGGTTTCTGGCGTTGACGGCACTCGCAATGCAAGCAAGCGCCACGATCTCGACTGAGAGGGAGGTAACGTTCGACACGGACTCACAGGTAGTGGGGATAGACAACCAATGTACGGCGTGTATCTCCCACGACTTGAGTGATTTCGAAGGGAACTTGGAGCCCAGCAATAGAGTCGTCAAGGGTTTTTGAGGATCCAGAACGAGGAACGTCAAGTCGGGAACAATCCGATGGAGTTGGGAGGACGACAGTGGTAAGATAACCACCTTCCGCATCCCGAACTCGTATTACGTACCCGAGGGCAAGGTGAGGCTCCTAAGTCCACAACACTGGTCCCAGACGCAGGCGAAATCCAGGAAAGACCTCACGAAGTGTGGGGAAAGGACCGATGGTAACAAATGCGTACTGTTTTGGGATAACGGTAACAGCTCAAGGACAATCATGCTAGGGAAGCACGACAACATTGCGACATTCTCTTTGGCACCGGGCTACCACAATTACGAGTGCTTCTGCTGTGAAGCAGGACTCACACAAGAAACGGAAGCTGAGGGACCGGTCGCCTTACCCAGCGGCATCATATCCGACGACGAGAGTGCGAGCGGATACAATGATGACGAAAGGGAGGGGAATGTGTCGGACAGTGAGGATGCCGACTCGCAACGACCGTGGAAAACGACATTGGAGCACTTGGACATGAACTCAGGGAATGTAGCGCGGTTTCACAAAGCAAACGAAGTTGACTTCTCTCTTGACGGTCCGACGAAGACTCAAGACTCAACCATGGGTGAACCAACGTCAACGACGAACATCATAGTCGACGAGGAGGACAGACAACCGAGCGACCTTGCGGAACTTCTCATGGCACACCACCAGTACGGACACGTGTCAATGAGGAAGCTGCAGGAGATGGCGAGACAGGGTATACTCCCAAAGAGGCTCGCGACGTGCCGGTGCCAACGTGCTCTGCGTGCCTGTATTCGAAAGCAACGCAAAGACCTTGGAGAGGGAAGACTTCCAAATCCGGCAAGGAGGGAGAGGCACCCCAGACACCAGGACAGGTCGTGTCGGTTGACCAATTGGTATCACCAACGCCAGGATTGATCGCCCAGATATCGGGCTTCCTGACGACCAAACGGTACAAGTATGTGACGATCTACGTCGATCAATACAGCCGGATGGGATTCGTATATCTCCAGAAGACAGCGTCGGCCGAGGAAACCGTCGAGAGCAAGAAGGCATTCGAAGCGTTTGCGCGAAGGCACGGCGTCCGCGTTATCAACTACCATGCCGACAATGGGATCTTCAAGGCCCACCAGTGGATGGAAGCATGCCGTCGTGACCAACAAGGCATAACGTTCGCTGGGGTCAACGCTCACCACCAGAATGGACATGCGGAACGTAGAATCCGGGAATTGCAAGAGATGGCGAGAGCAATGATGATTCATGCCAACGCACAATGGAAAGATAGCGTCACTCCAAATTTGTGGCCCTACGCCGTCAGAAACGCGAACGAGGCGATCAACCACACGCCAAGTTTCCAGGATTCGAAACGAAGGACGCCGATTGACATGTTTGCTGGTACGAAGGTATCCGGCAACCCAAAGCATTGGAAGCCATTCGGATTGCCGGTATACGTTCTGGAAAACGAGCTCCAGGGGAGAAAACCGTTTCACAAATGGCGACGCAGATCCAAACCCGGGGTATACCTCGGGAGGTTGCCACAGCATGGACGGAATCTGTTGTTGGTCCTGAGTAGGGAGACAGGTCTCGTGAGCCCACAATTTCACGTGGCATTTGATCCGACCTTCGACACGGTTAACTAAGGATATAACCACGAAATCCATGTGGCAAATCCGAGCGGGATTCGTGTCTCAGAGGGAGCACGCTACGAATCCCAGAACAGATGAACATGCGCTCGATGATCATCCCACGCTGAGTACAAAACGGGGCGAGCGATCATCGAAAGCGACAGCGAATCAACGTGAGGAAAGCGACTCACGAAAGCGCAAGCGAACAGCGGAACCACCAGGGGCGCGGGCAACGAAGACGTCGAATACAACGACGCGTGCTGCAGCAAACATCGAGGGCGACGGCCCAACGATACCTCGTAATCACAACGAGGTGGAGAACGGAAAGCCGAATGAAACGGTAACCAGATCCGGCCGAAAGGCAAAACCCGCACCGCGACTAATCAAAGCGATGGCAGCCGAAATAACGGAGGCGACCTCGCACGACGTCGAAGGGGAGATACATTGCTACGTGGCGATGTTCCCCGATGACGACAGAGTCAACTGGGACGACCCATTACTCGCTTATAAAGCAACGTCGGATCCCGACACGCTCTACTATCATCAAGCGACGAAGGAGCAAGACAAGGAGGAGTTTGAAAACAGCATGTTGAAAGAGGTCGAGGACCAATACAACAACGGTAACTTTTCAATAGTCCACAAGAGCGAAGTGCCAGATGACCAAACCGTGTTGCCTGCCGTTTGGCAAATGCGACGAAAGAGAGACGCGAAAACGGGCGCAATTAAAAAGTTCAAGGCGAGGCTGAACATTGACGGATCGCGGATGCGAAAAGGGGTACATTATGACATGAAGTATTCCCCAGTGGCATCGTGGAACTCCGTTAGAATGCTCTTGACCTTAACTGCACTGCATGGGTGGCATACAAAACAAATCAATTTTGTTCAGGCGTTCGCTCAGGCTCCGATTGAGAAGACTCTGTACATGAAGATACCTGCAGGGATCACTTTTGAGTGCGACGACGACCCGAGAGACTATGTCCTGAAGATTCATCGGAACATTTATGGACAAAAACAAGCGGGAAGGGTGTGGAATCAGTATCTCGTCTCGAAGCTTGTTGTCAAGAAATGTGGGTTCAAGCAGTCAAACGTTGACAAGTGTGTCTTTTACAGAGGTAAGACACTGTATGTGTTGTATACGGATGACAGCCTACTGGCAGGTTCAGACAAGGATGAGATCGACCAGATAATTTGGGAGCTTCAGGAAAAGGCCAAGCTGACAATAACGGTTGAAGGTGATCTGGCTGATTTCCTCGGAGTGAACATCGATAGGAGAAAGGATGGCATCATACACTTAACCCAACCGCATCTGATCGATCAGATCTTGAAGGATTTACGGCTGGACGGTGATAAGGTTAAGCCTCGTTCAACTCCGGCAGCGTCATCGAAGCTCTTGACCAGGCACTGAAATTCGAAAGCCTTCGACAAGTCATTTGACTATCGGTCGGTAATTGGAAAGTTAAATTATCTCGAAAAAGCGACTCGGAGTGACATCTCATTTGCCGTTCACCAATGCACACGATTCGTGTCCGATCCAAAGGTGGAACATGGTGAGGCAGTCAGGTGGCTGGGGCGATACTTGAAAGGAACGCGCGGTAAGGGCACGATTATGAAGCCCATACCCGATAGAGAACTTGAAGTGTATGTGGACGCAAGCTTTTGTGGAGACTGGGACCCAACAGAGGCCGCGAACGATCGCGATACGGCAAGGTCGCGACACGGCTACATTATCAACTACGCAGGATGCCCGTTGCAATGGAAATCCCAACTGCAAACCGAGATAGCTTTGTCCTCAACCGAGAGTGAGTACACGGGCCTCAGCCAGTTATGCCTTGCGGGACGCAATTCCGATTATGCAGCTCCTGAAAGAGATGAAAGCAGTGGGGTTCCCAATTAATACTCCGAAAGCGAGGGTGCATTGCCACGTCTTCGAGGACAACAGCGGCGCACTTGAGATGGCACGTATTCATAAGTATCGACCACGAACCAAGCACCTGAACGTAAGGTTACATCATTTCCGCGACTACGTTGCGCGAAAAGAGATAAGTATACATCCAATTAACACGAACGACCAGCCGGCAGATTACCTAACGAAGGCATTGAATGAGGAAACGCTGGTCCGACATCGACGAACAGTTCTAGGTTGGTGACCTCCTCCACCCCGTCGGGCGCGAGAGGGAGTGTTAAACATCCAGTATCGCCCTACATATTTTTCTATTATCCCTATCCCTAATTACTGACGCCCGAGTGCACAGTAAAACATTACATCGGTGCTCCAGTAACCAGTGCGACACTGCACGACTGGAATCAAAACTCCCGTCGATTCAAATCATGTTCATCTCATCCCATGAGCATGAACACTCAAATTCAAACGAGGCTCAACGCCTCGTACGACAAAAACAACGTCGTCACACGAAACGACGTCTTCCCGAAACGAGGAGTGTTCCTTATTGTTCCAAAGGAACACTCCCTTCATTCAGACCTCTCATCACGGTCGCCCTTCACTTCTTCCCACAATTGTCAATTTTTCATATTTTAGTGTCACTCACCTTTTTACTTACTGCACATATTTTTCGCACGATGATGATGATCGACCATGACGCGTTTTTACCCGCCGTCGTCATGACATCATATACACCGTGCTGTATAAATATTAGTAGCCAGTACGACGGTACTCACTACAACGACAATACAGCACAACACGGCGACCGGTACAACAGTACCTTTCGCACACAACTTCCTCTGCCCGTCGATAGTACGCGCACGTCTGAGTTTAACGTTACTGTACATAACGATAAACCATTAGACAGTGCCCACTATACGACACGCGATATTTCTACTAGTCAGTCTCTCGCACATTCATGTAGCGACAGAACGACAGATAGTACACATATCGTTATCTGTAGCGGTAGACAGCACTGCGTAGCTGTACCGTTTATAGATGAACTATGCAGTAGTCAGTGTCGTACTACCGTAAATTGCGTAGTTTAAACTTCGGGGAATGTACAGTTTCGGTCATCCAAAAAGCTTATTCACCGTAAAATGACTTTTTTCGATCCACGCTCAAAAACGAAAAAATGAAGATTCAAACTCATCCGCCTGTATTTGATGTTATAGAGCCAAATAAACCTCTTGTTTCGCTCTTTTCGAATGACCTGACGTTTCGGTTAAATGCCAGATTTTCGCCATTCTAAATGGAAAGAGTGAGTTTTTGGTCGTACGGAGGGTGTACATAAGATTCCGTCGAAATTCCGTCGAAAAAGCTTAAACACCGCTAGAGTTTAAACTACGCAATTTACGGTAGACACTTACCTACTGGGGGCGTACCCCGTAACGGTTACGTCCTGGTTCTTAACCCGAACCCTATGCCGACCTGCGCGTCGCTAGGTTCCGTTAACCCGAACCATATCATGGTTGCTCGCCAGACCCCCGTCCTGGCCCATATCCTGACCGGTCGCCGGGTTCCCTCCCGGAAACTCCGACCTGTCTCAATTTAAATCTGGTGCCTAGCACCGATTTAAATTGCTCTAACCCTGTTCTTTTTCATTCCAGCCCTCACCCAATACCAGCAGTACATGTCCCTACTGCTGGGAGAAAGAAATTCTCATTCCTTGCGCTCACTTTTTTTGCAAAACTGTTCTCACCCAACTAACACTTCATCCTCAACTTTGCAACACTCACCATGGCCAACCCAGCGCCCACCCGTTCGCCTCCAACCAAGGCCAACCCTCCGCCCATTGTGTGAAGCCTACGAAGCACATGGCGAACTACGTCGCCGCCGACGGCGATTTTGCAGCTCCTTTTGATGCACTCAAAATGCTGTTCTACCTTGCAACACTTCAAACATCTATGCTGCAACTTCTAACCACTTCACTAACACTTATCCTACAGCTGGAACTAACACCTTCACGCCCAAGAAGAGCACCAACAAGGCTCCAGGCGATTTTCAGCGCGCTCGCACGGCCCTGACTCCTGAGCAAGAGTCCGCCACGATCTCGCGTTTCCTTGCAATCGTCGAGCAAGAACGCGCCCAAGACACCAAGACCAGGGTTACCTACGCCTGCAAACCCTCCAACGAAGCAGGATCTACCGAAATGGGTCGCTCCCATTCTATTTCCAACGCAAACGGCGCCACCAACGACATCGAAGCCGCCGAACCCAAAAACGACAATGACGACGACGCGCGCAATAACACTCTCCTCCCACCTCCCTCCCGCGCCAAGAAGACTCCCCACTCGCCTCCTACGAAAGGCCTATCAAGAAGCAACGTGTTAGATTCGATAATACCATCACAATCATCAAGAACAAGGACAACAATGAAGTCGCGAAATGCGACTCTTTCAAGATCCCGGCGTTTGACGCCGAAGACCTCTCCAACGACAAGAGGGGTACCATTCGAACCGTCTCCGAAAGTGCTTTCGAATGCACTTCTCCAAAATCCGCAATCCGACGATTACTCGTAGAGAAATCCTCGAATCCGCGAAGCCCATCAAGTTATTTCAAGAAAACGCACGTTTCACTACCGTGCTCCCCGAAGACGCTCTCCCCGAGAATTCTGACGACGCCATCCTCTCCGGCGACGAAAGAGCTTTCGAACAAGACCTCACTGACCTTAATCCGCCAGAAATTGGCGGAGAACGAGACGAAACAGTGACGGCAGAAATGGATGACAACCATTCCAAAAAACGCAAATTCATGTATGGCGCCGACAACGAGTATACACCCGCGACGCCAGAACATGTGGTTTTTCCTCCTGGTACTGTTTTTACGGCGGTCTCTACGACAGACGAACAGTTCTTCCGCGAGCACTGCCCTTCTACGCCTGGGCACGCTACCCGTTTCTACCCACACCGCATCAATGCGGTCATACACCGCGGCAGAGTGTTCTTCCCTGGGACTCCGCCCAGCACAACCTCCGGCCGCACTCGCGGCATTTCAGTCACCAGTCTCCCCGACGAGAACACCCCCGTCCACGGTGACGCCATCAATGGCCCCCGGTCACAACGACGGCATTGGTCCGATGTCCGAGCGCGATCCCGGAATCGAAAATGCCGTTAACCCCAACTTCAACGACGACATTTGCGAAAATGTCCTTGCTGTAGTTAACATGTCAGCCAATACCTCTATCTACTCGCCGCCTGCGCTGAGTAGTAGACGTAGCGTGCATTTGTACATGCCTGAACTCACACGTACGTCATGTACTCCTCACACTGCCTTTACAGACGGAATCCGAACAAAACCAATGGACGAAATATTCATCAAGACTCCTCCCCAGGACGAGAAATCGAAATTCCCTACGTCGAATTGCCCTCCCACGGACACCACCCACGCGTCTGTGGACATGCTGACGTCTACGTTTCCAGCACAGCCACACGCAATGTCCGCCTTCCATCGCCCGGACACCAAGATCTACGGTGAGACAGACAAGACGAACAAGAAAACTACCCGCTTTTCGTCAGTCACATATCACAATTTTTCATCCAAGAAAACTGCAGCCCCTACAAACTGCAACCCCTTTTATTTTCAACCCATCTCTGAAGACCCTCATATTTTTCATCCCATCGTCGACAGCGACGACTACGAGACATCATCTACCGCGTGCAACGCCTCACGTCTCATTCAAGACCCTGAAGCTTTTAGGATCCCAACGCCCTTCAGCTTCGACAGACATCCATCTCCTTCACGTTTGCATCCGAAACTTTTTCGCCTTTATTCTCCCACTTCACCGCCACCGACGGCGCCTACGACTGCCTTTCTACGACTACAGGCATCACCAACTTCGTCGAAGCCATGTCAAGTGATCACCCTACGGATCCCTACCGACTTGACACCCCGTTTGTCCCCCTACCGACAGACAGCACATTGGACCCAATCCACCATGTGCCCTTCCTGCAGCACTCCTCTGAGCTTGACTCAAGGACTAACCCTCATGCCGCCCTTCTATATTACCCTGATGCAACTTTGCAGGATAATGTTAATGGGCCAGTCACCATGCGCAATCTACCTGCATGCGTTGACGTTAGCATCACCGCTGCATCCTTCTGCCTCCGATACATCCAATCGGACGCCGCGACCAAGAAATGTATCCGTGACCTCACTACGGACCACCTACGTCATTTCTTCCGCGAACTTCACCCTGTCCTAACTGTGGATCATACAACTATTGCTGACAATGATGACAGCATTGAGTACATCCAATGTATGCAACACACTTTGAACAGGACAACCAACTTAGTCATGGACAATTTACCTGCTGAATTGCTCCAAACTAACTTCCCAGATGGCACCCTGCCTCTTATCTGAGTCTCCTGACTGATCATGAGCCAGACACCCCAGGCCATGAATGTGCCCTTGCCATTCTCTATGCCTTCAAGACACTGCATCTTGTTCACTTTCTGACCTACCCTTCAAGTCAAGATTCCACTTTCAAGTTCATGCCACATGACCTCTCTGATATCATCCGAATGTGCCATCCTTTGCGACAGCACTGCGTTTATTTCCCAACCGAAGTAATTTCAGAGACGTCCCTGCATTCATTCACACTTTCTTCCAAGACCAGCAAGTTGCTTCCAACCCCTTCGACAAGCGACAAGACAGCCAACGCTCATCCTACAATGAGCATCCTACCAACTTTGGCTCAACCTCACTATTTGCCTTCACTTATTCTCCGCTTGTGAACGGCTTTGGTGACCCATCTCCCGAAATCCCACCTAGAAGCTCTCTAGCTGCAAGGTCCCTCATCTCAGCTGCCCTCCAACACCATGCATCTCTCTCTACCAAGGTCACCAATGGTGATGACCCAGATTTGCAACCTACCAACATCATTCTTGGAGCCCTACCCCCAGCTGACATGATCTTCAACTACCATTGCTCTGCCTTCCCAATGGCTACTCTACCTACAACTGAGCAGCTCCATGGCAACACTACCTATGCAATGAACCCTGCTACCACCCTAGCAGTGAACTTTGTGATTTGTCGAGATATATCTCCAAATTACCTCCAAGAGATCGACATCCCCGCTGGAAACCATCAATATTCCTCGGACAAGTCCCACTTCATCCCAATTTCTACCAACACCTACAACTACTCGATCGACTTTCTACCAGATCATGAGTATCTACTCTTCCGTGTGGTCAAGACTCTTGATGTTATCGATCCCCAACGTGTGCTACCGCAGACCCCAGAACCATCCAATGTTCTCATCTTCCAAGGTACACACTCAGAGAACCCATCCTACACCTCTGGATCTCAAGTTGAACTGCCTATTCCAAAGGAAGGAGCACACACCTTCCCTATCATCTATGATTCTGGCAATCTGCCCATCATTTTGATCACAGAAATGGCAATGTTGAACCCTACACTTCAACCACAGTTCAAGCCCTTTTTCAGACTCAAGCTTGCATTCCTATGACTGCAAACTATGAAGCAAATCAATGGGCATGTCCTAACAATCCCAGTCAACTTTGGCGCCAGTCAAACCCTGTCCACCATGTTGTTGATGATCCTCACACTGTTCCCTTGATCTTGCTATCAGACTTATCCAAGTTATCACCACGAAACGTGGATCCGACAATGTCTACCGCGCTTGGGCCTTGCCACATCTTCAAGACGCCCTCCAAAAGCCGGCTGATCAGATCAAACACAATCGCTTTTCATTTTTCTGGCAACAGCACAATCACCCAGAATACCCATACACAAACAAGACTCCAGAATTACTCCTTAATGTCATTCCTGGTGAGTCCAGTTCCTTGTGTTCTGACAATGAAAGCACAGCCAAATCTATTACTTGCAACTCACTTATCCCTCCTGGCCACAGACACAATGATGTGAATGTAGCAACAGAGGATAATTGCAATGTAATTAGATATGATTTGGAAAACAACAATGTCCTCTTGAACACAATGCATTAGTTGTTCTCACACGCAGATCATCGCTTCTACCGGAAAACAACCCGGGAATCGAACCTGCAACCCCCAATCCTGAAAACTCAGACAGTTCTACCGAAATTGACGAAACAGAACATGAAACGTCAGCAATTCCTGAAAACTCACCCATTTCTGACACTCCTGCTCCTTTTATTGACACTTCGCAACAAAATCCGACAGAAAATCCGTCGAATCCCTTGCAGCGTCTGTCACGTGCAGTCGGACAAATTCTAACACCAAAAACCCCCCTTGTCCGACACAGCAGACCAAACCCAGCCTCCACCCGCTGAAATTGTTCCCAAAACACCAACGTCAAGACCAAACGCTCCGTTACCGACAAAACGCTCAGAAACTCACCCAACGTTCGCTTACCCGCCAAGACAAGAGACATTCTTCGACGACGACGACCAAGACGACGAACAAGAAGACGACAACGGACCGCCTCAGATTCCCTTAGGTTCTCCTGATGCCCTGACTTCATCAACAAGAACCGACTTCACATATCCTCCGATTGAAGATTTGACAAGAACGCTCCTGAAATACGCCAAGACTGCAAACCTTCGAAAGCTGAACTATCCAAGTGATCTTCTCCAACGACGACGTCAGTTCAATGCCTTTATGGACAACCTTCGAATTGTTTGCAACATATCTCCATGGACACGCAACGTCTTTGACCTTTGGCCAAAGCAAATCAGCTACTCCCATCCATGCATTGGCACAGCACTCTACAACCTGATCTTCACCAACATCAGTGATCCTTGCCAGAAGCACATCATTGACTGTCCACCTGATGCCAGAACTGCCATTCTGACTCTAAGACGTCATTGTGCTCCACTCACCCAAGATCACATTGAACGCACGCGCGAATCCTTCTACTCGATCAAACAAGGTCACCAAGAAGTTGCGACATCATACTTGAATCGCATTCGGACTCTAACGCGCGACTGCTATCATGCCGGTATCCCTAACACCGATGCCGACATTATCAAGCGAACCATCCGTGGCGGCAGCAATCACCACTTTTATGCTGCTTCCTACCAACGTTTTGACGCCGACATCCGTCGAGCTGAGTTGAATGACGAAGAACTACCCACTTTTGCGGAACTTGAGAGCCATTTGCTGAACATCGACGACTCGCGTGGACTCACTCTCCCTTCCCAAAATCAACGCAATTACAACCAGCATGCAAATTCTGCACGTCAACCGTTTTCAAACCAATCCTCTCGCCCTCGCCAAGGCACAACGCGCGTTTTCACACCACGCCAACAACATGCCTTCAGTTCTATGATGCGACCGTACACTGCTTCAAACAACAGACCACCGCATCGACCAAACAATCGAGGACCGAATCAAGCTCCTGCACCACCAAGACAACATAACAACAATGATCGCAGAAGCACACCACAACAATCTCGCCCTTTTCAACAACAGAATCGCGGCTCACGCCCTCCTCTCAGACCGATATCTTCAAACAATGGAAATCAACGGCGCCTCCAAACAACACACCAGCTGTGAGACGAAACCCTAACACATCCAATGCTGCAAATATTGTATGCAATAACTGTGGTAGACTTGGCCACTATGCTAATCGATGCATAACCGCCAATCGCTCATCAACTAACCAGAACAACCGTGGAGGACCGCCGCCCAGAAATCCAAACAATGAAAATGCAGCACCCCGCAACCAGCGTGCTTACTTCATTACTGACTCAACTGCTTCTAACTCCCATGCTTTTCACCATCAAGCATACATGGCCTCCTGTGATCTCCAGGACACCTTCAATGGCCCATCTGCAGTTACCTCATGGCCTGATGTCAATGCTCCTCAGATGGAAATCAACAGAGCATTGCTCAACAATGATTTCTTACCATCAGCACCAAACTCTCCACCCAACACAGGCTCAACAGAACTCTTCCCTGAAGACCCTTATCAACACATCAAAGATTTGGACCACCAAGTCTTGACAACTGGCTACCTGACAGTGGTGCCACATGTCATTATACACCCGTTTTCAGCGACCTTCGTGATGTTGAAGCCTGCCACATCCCTGTCTCTCTTGCTGATGGAACCACCAAGATCTCAACATTCAAAGGAACCACTGACTGCTACTTCACCTCTGATGAAGGACAAAAGTCTATCCTTGGCCTAACTGATGTTTATTATATTGAAGGTCTCAGCCACCGCCTTCTTTCCCTGACAACCATCTCTGCAACCCAGAATTTCACAGTCATCATCCAGAACAGAGCCACTACAATCCAGTTCCCAAACAATTCAAAATACACATGGCCCCTGCTCCTGCATGAACTCCCAACACAGAATGCCTTTTCTACCATGGCACAACCTGTGGACACCACACCTGATGAAACTTCCTTCTCCCCTGCATTTGACCAACATGTTGATCCTACACAAGCTGACACCTCAAGACCAACAACTTCTTTGCCTCTTGAGACCATATCCCGTCGCCTTGCGCACCGAAATTTCCGCAATCTCATGACCGGATCCCTGCATCACGCTTGGAATGATCATACACTCGCCTGCGATTGACAAAAACACTTGGCCAATTCGTATCTCGATTAGCCAAAAACACGCTCGCAGCAAAATTCCTCTCAGACAAGGCTCAGAACCGTTTCACCAACTTCACCTTGATCTCATGAGAAACCCCTTTCGGTTTGGACTCACCACTGCAACAAACTATTCAGCCTACCTCTTTATTGTCACAACACCTGGCAAGCTAACTGGCTGGATAGGACTTCCAACTGAAAGCACCACATCCATCATCACAGCCCTTAAGTCCTGGCTTACTCAGACAGAACTACTTGGCCGCACAAAGTCCGTCCGCTTCATCCGTACTGATGCCGGATCTGCCTTTACATCTGCAAAATTCATCACAGAATGCAACAACCTTGGAATCAAACTTGAAGCTGCTGCTCCAGAACACCAAGAAATGAATGGCATCTGTGAAGCCAAATGGAGAGAAGTTCACAACACTGCAAATGTACTTCTCAACACTGCCCGACTTGGCGGTGCCTTCTTCCATCATGCACATGCCTATGCTGTTAGCATTATTAATGCTTGTCCAGCCAAGAATGTGACTGATCAACATGGCAACCCAACCACACCCTTCCAATACAGCTATGGCAGAAAACCAAGCCTTGCCAACTTCCGCGTATTTGGATGCCCTGTCTACTTCAAGCGCTACGAACCGACCTTCCGCAACAAGCTGATTACCTATAAGCAACAACTCCAACGTGCTTCCCGTGGTATCTTCATCGGTTTCCAGAGAACTCAGCCGGATGGCTCGTTTACTCTCCTGATCATCCGCAGCGCATCGTAATCACTCGCGACGCCTACTTTGATGAAGACTTCAGCTCTGCCCTTGCCTTCGATTCAAAGCCCTTTGCCGGAGCCATTCCCATCCGATCTCACTTGGATCCCAATGGACTCCAATCTTTGGACAACTCTGAACCATCAATTGTCCACCAAACTGGATCTGCTGCCAATCTAGGCATCACACCATCCACCTATCTTGAAGAACTCCATGACTCTGAACACCTTTTACAAGCACAAGACAATGGCCCTTCAAGCACTACCCATCCAGAAGATGATATTGATGACACTGATCCCATCACAGAATCTGACATCTCTCCTGGACCAACACCACCAACTCCTCAGCTGATCAACTGGACCTTTCACCAACTGAGACACACCCCACTTCACAAGGAAATGACTTTATACTTCCAAGAGTGTGCTGAATCTCTGCCATCAGTTGATCCCATCCACACTGCCATGCTTGCTGTTGACGCATCCACAACTTCGCCCACCGACGATCCAGTGGACAAGTATCTTCCTGAACCGCAATCCTTCAAAGCCGTTCTCAAACTTGACGATGACGTCCGCAATGCCTGGCTACATGCTATTCGCATGGAAATCAAGAACTTAATCGACCACGATACCTTCATCCTAGGTGAACAACCCCGGAAAGATGAACTCATCATCCCTGTCAAACTTGTCTTGAAAGCAAAACAAACTGCAACTGGTAAACTTGAAAAACTTAAAGCTCGCCTTGTCGCCCGTGGCGACTTGGAAAACGATTGAAGAAAACTAAAGCTGCTTACCAGCAATTTCTCCAACAACAAAAACAAGACAATGCTGAAAACAATCCTGAATCCAGCAAGACAACTAACACCATCCCAATTGAGGTACCTCAACCTTTTGAGGACACATGGTCACCCTGTGCATCTTCAAGAGGGGTCAAGTTACTTCTCTCAACAATCTGTGCATCCCACCGCACTCTCAAAAGTGCCGACTTCATTGGCGCATATCTACAAGCCAAAGTCATCGGTCGCCACTTTGTCAGACTTCCACTTGAGTATGCATATTACTTCCCTGAATATGCTAAATACTTTGGAACTCCAGCCCTTTTGAACAAGGGAATCTATGGACTTGTTTACTCTGGAAAATATTGGAACATTGAATTCTCTGAATGGCTTTACTCCAAAGGATTCATCCAATCCCAGTCTGAACCCTCCTATTTTGTCTTTTACAACAAACACAACCAATGGTTACGCCTTCTCTTCTTTGTCGACGACATGCTCTACGCTGGCAGCAATGACGCCATCGAAAAAGAATTCGAAGAATCTGTCCGCAATCGCTTTGACGTCAAGTTCCTTGGACCTGCTCAATGGTTCTTGCAAATGCGTATCCATCAACACAAAGACAAAACCTACACTCTCGACCAACATCGCTACGTTCTCAACACTTTGCAACGTTACGATCCCAACTCCGAGTTCCCTGAACGTGAAACACCATTCCCACCGGATTACACCTTCAGTAAAGACAATCGACCTGTCACCGATCATGACAAACAAGTTGTCGAACAACACGAGAAACGCCTCCCATTCCGCTCCGCTGTATGTACGCTACTCTATCTTGCCTACAACACCCGTGCTGATATCCTCTTCGCAGTCTGCAAACTTGCAAAAGCCTGCGTCTGCCCTGGCGCACTCGACTTCCGTGCTCTTATCTGGCTGATTGGCTACCTACGCCGTCGCCCATATTATGCCATCAAGTTCTACCCGGATGCCACGACCAACCCTGTTTACGACATATGTCGTCAACACCGCATTCCCCATTCCGACTTAACCGTATTTTCCGACGCCAGCTGGCAAGATTGCCCTGACACTGGCCGCTCTACTGTCGGTTATATGATCTTCACAACGGTGCTCTCATCGAAGCCAACTCTACGATGCCAACACCAATTGCTATGTCAACGTCCGAGGCCGAATACATGGCCGCATGCTCTGCATCCATGGCCACAGCTCACATTCGGATGCTACTCTACGACATGACATATCTCGGAACCAAACATTGGCGCGAATCTATGCAGCGTCTTCCAACCATTCCATCGATTCTCATGATCGACAACGAAGCCACTGTGCAGATCGCCAAGAACGGCAAATTAACCCGCAAGACTCGTCACATCGAACGACGTTTCCACTATGTCCGTCAAGGCCAACAAGACGGTATACATCAACTACATTGGATACCTTGCGATTCTCAACTTGCCGACATCCTCACAAAAACACAAGTCTCTTCCAAAATTGATCAACACATTGACAAAGTCTTCTGTACACTTCCTGATCACATGCTACAACTACAAGTGAATCTACAGAGATTTGATTCAAGAGGGTGTTAAACATCCGTATCGCCCTACATATTTTCTATTATCCCTATCCCTAATTACTGACGCCCGAGTGCACAGTAAAACATTACATCCGTGCTCCAGTAACCAGTGCGACACTGCACGACTGGAATCAAAACTCACGTCGATTCAAATCATGTTCATCTCATCCCATGAGTTTGAACAATCATTTTCAAACGAGGCTCAACGCCTCGTACGACAAAAACAACGTCGTCACGCGACGTCTTCCGAAACGAGGAGTGTTCCTCATTGTTCCAAGGAACACTCCTTCATCAGACCTCTCATCACGGTCGCCCTCCTTCTTCCCACAATTGTCAATTTTTCATATTTTAGTGTCACTCACCTTTTACTTACTGCACATATTTTTCGCACGATGATGATGATCGACCATGACGCGTTTTACCCGCCGTCGTCATGACATCATATACACCGTGCTGTATAAATATTAGTAGCCAGTACGACGGTACTCACTACAACGACAATACAGCACAACACGGCGACCGGTACAACAGTACCTTCGCACACAACTTCCTCTGCCCGTCGATAGTACGCGCACGTCTGAGTTTAACGTTACTGTACATAACGATAAACCAATAGACAGTGCCCACTATACGACACGCGATATTTCTACTAGTCAGTCTCTCGCACATTCATGTAGCGACAGAACGACAGATAGTACACACATATCGTTATCTGTAGCGGTAGACAGCACTGCGTAGCTGTACCGTTTATAGATGAACTATGCAGTAGTCAGTGTCGTACTAGACACTTACCTACTGGGGGCGTACCCCGTAACGGTTACGTCCTGGTTCTTAACCCGAACCCTATGCCGA
Source organism: Fragilaria crotonensis (assembly GCA_022925895.1). Taxonomy (NCBI): domain Eukaryota; phylum Bacillariophyta; class Fragilariophyceae; order Fragilariales; family Fragilariaceae; genus Fragilaria; species Fragilaria crotonensis. The sequence continues at coordinate 22,478 of JAKSYS010000393.1, forward strand.
CCTGCGCGTCGCTAGGTTCCGTTAACCCGAACCATATCAGGGAGTGTGACATTACCAGTACTGCGGTGAATATTAACGCTTACCAACGGGAATCAAGGGTCACTACATCGGTCATAGGCAGGGCTGTTAAAAATAGGCGCTCAGCCGGGTTCCCGCCTATATTACCTATATTAAGGTTTGCCAACGCGCCTACTTGAACGTATGGACGGACAGACCGGATGATCGGTTTTTGTGCATGTTGTAGCAATATCATCAAGTCCATATAGTGCAACGTCGACACATGCTTTGTATTCAATCCAGCATCAAATGTCTCCTCAACGTTGTTCTGCTTACCTAAAGGGCAATGATGCCCGATATGGCCTTAAGATTGCAAATCGTCATGCTTCAACGCGGTTGGTGATCGGACTTCAGTGTCGCTTCTGCATTGCATTCGGTCGTGAGGAGAAGGTGGGATCCAAACGCAAGCCCGCAACCACAGTTCAAGGATGGAGTGCTCCATTCCGATATGATGATATCGAGAAACACCTTCGTGTACAGCATCCATCTCAGTGGGACGTGTACAATGGTCAAATGTTCATGAATTTCTCTGTGGATTGGCGACCTGGGTTGCCACATTGATGAATGAAAGCTCGGAAAACGAGCAGAAGGGTGTATGTTACCGCTTGCAACCGAATCGATGAGATCACTGTATACCGTGATCATAACAACAATCCATGTGCAGATCCCAATTCTCTCCCTCCAGTGCTCCCACACGAGCTTGTCAAACTCTCTGCCGCTAACTTTATTCGCAAGATTCGTCTGCATGCCTTCCGATTGGAGCACCGTTACACCGCAGCACAGATTGACATCATCACCGACGAGCACAAAATTCTACTCTATGCCTACCAATCAGAATCTGTCTTGAAGGACGAAGGGATTGATTCTCTGTCTAGCCGATCATGCTTCAAGGAGGATGGTTGGAGTTTACTTGGCTGTCGGTTGCCAAACTTGATGGAGTATTGTGGTGTTGTAGCGACCCTATTCCCTGGAACAAGTACGGTAGAGTCTGACTTCTTCTCCACCATCCTACGTTGGGAGAAGGATTGCTTCCGTAAGGGGTTGTCGGATTTTGGATTAGAAGGAGTGCTGCAAGCAAAGCAGTTTCTCTTTATTGAACAATTTGAGCCGTGATTAGATGTTAGTGACACCATTCCGACCTTTAGAATGCACCTTCTAGTAACTCCCTTTCAACGATCGTACAAGTAACACGTACAATTCATACGTGCCTATATTAAGCCTACCGTTATCCTGATCAAGCGCCTATATTAAGCTAATATAGGTAATATAGGCGCCCGCCTATTTTTAACAGCCCTGGTCATAGGATACAAAAGTCCTTTGAGATATGTGGGATCCGTGACTCGGTCAGTAACCATCGTTAATTATATGTTCTTCCTTTTGAGATTGCAAGAGCCAACTATTATTTCAGAACTCATGTGACATGTGGCCCCGAACTTCAACGCTGCCTTGTGCCTTGGTTTTTTGCTCACGTTGTTGTGAGGAAATGGATGCAGATTCTGGTACAAGTACACCGGTGGAGGAGCTAGTACGCTATAATCGGATCTCAATCAAGACGAATACCATCGCCATGTTGCTGCGACCTATCAAACTGGTCTTCCTTCTTGTTCACATTCCTTGCAATGCACGTGCCATGGCAGAACCAGAAGTTCAAACAGCATCTCATTCACGATGCTCTATCTACCTTGCGCCTTCGACAATAGAAGGAGCGGGACTGGGTGTTTTCACATCTAAGTCGATTGCGAGAGGTGCTAAGATAGGCGTCCCGGATGTTATTGTCCCGATCATTGATCTAAGAGTGCATCATCCTAACATCTACTGGATGTTGCAGGACTACGTCTGGGATGGCATTACCATGATGGGGATGCATCGTGAAGGTGACGATGAGCACCTTGTTGCATTCGCACCCGGCATCGATTGTTTAGTCAATTGTCATTTGGGACTCTTGAACCTCGATCGGAAATTTCCCATCTACGACACGACACTCCCCCATCGGGACAAATACCCCTCCGCTGGATCCATGACAGCGTATTGGAACAACAGTAGTAGTTACGCCATTGTCGATGTGCCGGCAGGTGCCGAACTCTTTATACATTATGGCGATGAGTGGTTCACATCTCGAAACAATATCTTTGTCAATATACCGTTCGCAAATCACTATCACGACGCGGCCGATTTAGTGAAGAAAATCAAAAAGCTATTGCACGAGACGTTGTCGTTGTCAGAGGAGGCCCAACACGATCTATACGACATCATATTATCCCCTCAGAGTGCTATCCTTAACGCTCTTCCCCGACACGTTCATCAGATTGATATGGCGGTTAACGAAGGAATCAGGTCGGTGCTGCAGCTGAATCACGTTCGTGACAATCTGCACGAAATGCCGGACGCGCGTTGTTTCGAAAGCATAGTTCCTGGTCAGTCCACAATCGAAGGAGCGGGGCGGGGAGGGTTTGCAGCTTGGAGCTTTCAAAAGGGTCACATAATTACTGGTTCTCCTCTGATGCATATTGTTGACAAGAAAGACCTTGAAATGTATGATCTCAGCAACCACGATGATGGGTCTACATTGGACCCACCCGAGGTAGTGGCACATCAGATGCTCCTGAACTACTGTTGGGGTCATCCAGAGACTGACTTGATCTTGTGTCCTAATGGCGCCGGTGTAAACCTTCTGAATCACTCCCGCGAACGCGCCAACGTCAAGATTCAGTGGGCACCCGACGGACACCTGTCGCACGATGACTCTTGGTTGAGTACAAGCGTCAAGGACATGAGCACGACGTATAAACCTCATTTAGGTTGGGACTACGTTGCCTTGAGAGATATCGAAGAAGGTGAGGAGCTCTTCATTGATTACGGCGATGAATGGGTGACTGCTTGGGAGGATCATGTTGAAGAATGGCAAAATGCTGAAAGGCCATCTGAGTATGCAGAATATATGTCGGCGGCTGAGTGGAATGAGCTTTATGCAGAGGCTGACATTCGAACAGTTGCTCGCAAAAGTCCATACCCAGACAATATTGAGGTGGTGTGTCATCCAAGTGTGAATGCCAACACCTACGAAGAGAGGCAACTGGAAGGCTCGATGTGGAATCTTTGGACTATTGCGGAGGATGGTGTGCCCTGCAAGGTAACGGCGAGAACATCAACTGCTGCCGGCAACACGTTTTACACAGTGAAGATGGATGCAGGGAAGAGCGTCCTTGTCCGCAAAAAGGTTATGCGTAAGATGCTCCGGTTTCGTGATGCAGAATATTCCACTGACATGCATCTGGATGGGGTGTTTCGCAAAGAAGCAACGATACCCAACGACATGTTACCTATGGCATGGCGTAGGGAGGAAGTACGCGCCGAGCACGATGAGCTATAAACGCTAAATTTATCGATTACATTAAATTGGACGAGCTACAGCTCTTCAAGCGCACGCATCTGACTGAGTCACAATTACTGGTACTGTATGCGGTATGCAATCCCAGCCATCATGATTGATGTGTTTCAAAATAGTTGTGAAGTCTTAGGTTCTGATGTCTTGTGCGATCACTCTTCATAGTCGTCAACTTTTCAAAGTTTTCAATTATCCCATGTACAGATCTTTTGAACTCGATTTGTCTTAAGGCAGTGTCCGGACCAGAGGTCGACAGTCACGGGATTTCATGACTATTTTTGATATTCAACTTGCAGCGACGCCGTGACTTTGCATATTTTGGAAATATGCATATTGTAAGATCTCTTGACTATGCATATTTCCTAAATATTCATATCTGAGATTGACATAACTATGCATATTTCAGAAATATGCATATGCTGGAATGTGTTGACTATATGCATATCGGCAAAATATGCATATTTTGGTGCATATCATATGCATATGTACTATATGACATATGTGTTATTGACATAGTGTATTGGAGAACATGAGTTCCAGTACGACATTTACCATTTGCACGTAGTAACTCGTCTATTACTGGACGAACAGATATCCTCGAGCATCCGTGTATGATCATACGAATCCCTCTTTAGTTGAGAACATAAGATTCGTACCTGGTATCCTGGAGGTTCCGGAATATCGTCTTAACTGCATTTTTGCACTTCCGTTTAGCAGTAACGGTGCGATTGTAAGCCAACGGACCACGGACTTACGGTAATCGAAGGTCTTTTGGTATGAAAACCCTATACTAGCTAACTACCGTAGTAGAGACCTCAGGACAGTCAGCCACATCGGTGTTTATTCTGTGCATCGTGGAATGGACATATTCTGATTCGTACGAATTTCGGTCGACTGTTTTGATAAAATGTCCGCCAGTTGATCCGACACAATATATTTTATCATTCTTCGTTTTCTTCATTCATTTAACATTTTTACTTAGCACCAAAATCTTACTTTCGGGGAAACTATCGGAATGAAAATAATGAATCGTGAATATGCGTCAGCGATAGGAATCTTGACATTCAGTTGCTTTAAGATTTTCAAAGATGATTAAGAAGAATTAAGAAGACACAGAATTTATTAAGAAGAATTAAGAAGACCAGAAATTAATTAAGAAGATTTAAGAAGAATTAAGAAGACCTGAAATTAATTAAGAAGATTTAAGAAGAATTAAGAAGACACGAAATTAATTAAGAAGATTTAAGAAGAATTAAGAAGACACGAAATTTATTAAGAAGAATTCAGAAGAATTAAGAAGACCCTACATTTACAGGAAGAATTAAGAAGACTGAAAATGTCTTAGATAGTTTTACGGATGTCCGATCAGAAACAGTTCTGTGCGTAGAATAATGAGTACAAGTGTACCAGGCTCGTTTTCTTCCATGGAAGAAAGGGCATTCTACTACCAATACGGTAGCTACCGTCAGTAGCGAGTAGTTGGTTACATTTCACAAGTAGAATTGACAAAGCATTTTTATAACACCATTCAATAGTCAGTTGATGATCGATTTTTTACGACGGCGTGCTATTCACCGCCTGAATCACGATGGATCAGTAAGGATTGGGTTCTATCGGACTCCACAGTCCACACTCCACACTTCAACTGTACGTGTGCATCTACCTCCTACGGATTACTTGTACGGAGTGGGTGTGCTGGAGTATGAATACAGTACCTGCTACTCTGAGCACTTGTTATTTAGTACAACGAGTAGTGCTGTACTACTGTAGGTTTGTCGGCTGTTGCAGTACCTGGTACTGGTACTCCAACCCACTCCGTATGCATATATGCTTAAAAACACGCACTGCTGTACTTGCGTTTCGTGTAGGTACTGTATGCAATGTCATAATGTCGTGTTTTGCATACAAAGCACTGGCCTACGAGAACTCCGTACTCCGGTACGAATTGTGAGCATTCTTGTACTGTTGTACGCGATGAGGGTGATACTGTGTGCAGTCCGTGACAGAAAGGGCGTACGTACTGTTCGTTCCAGCCTTTTCTACCATAGGTTGCAAACTGCGCATCACCTACTGAAGTCGAAACCGGTTGTGTCACTGAAGAATTCAGGAGAGTGACAAATGCCATGGGAGATACGAAGACTGAAAACGTCTTTCGAAAGTTTACAGAAGAATTAAGAAGGCTGAAATTGTCTTGAGAACGTTTAAGTAGAATGAAGAAGACTGAAAATGTCTTAAGAAAGTTTAATAAGAATTAAGAAGATCGAAAATGTCTTAAGAAAGATTAAGAAGAATTAAGAAGATCGAAAATGTCTTAAGAAAGATTAAGAAGAATTAAGAAGATCGAAAATGTCTTAAGAAAGTTTAAGAAGATTTAAGAAGATCGAAAATGTCTTAAGAAAGTTTAAGAAGAATTAAGAAGATCGAAAATATCTTAAGAAAGTTTAAGAAGGTCGGAAATTACTTAAGAAGATTTAAGAAGGTCCAACGAAAAATCAGAATCGATATCCAAGATTCCATTGAAAACTTCGGAGTATCTACATGTTTTCCTTGAAGCAATCCGTGAAGAATTATGGCAGTCAATAGTTCCGATCGTGACCAATCCTGCAACTCTAATTAGATTTCTGAGCATGGGCACGCGAAACGTCTGCGACATTTCATGAGGTATATAGTATTAGTAGCAATCTACCTTTTGTTATCATTAATAAGTACGAAGTAATATATTCAATATCGTAACGAAGGTCATTTTCAGATTTCCCAAGAGGAGTAGTACTTGAGTACTGTACGGTATTTCAGTACTTGTGCTCGGAGTGGTTTTTTTTGCGATGGAATTCGGAATGACTGCCAATGGAAGATTGATCCTGTGTTCGATACTCCGTTATCAGACCGTTAAGACGATATTCCGGAACCTCCTGAGGGAGGTCCGGTAAAATGACGTTTCTTCTCGTAGCTTCTACATGCAATTAATACCAAGCAGAGGTGCGTGGCCGGACCTTCCAGGTATGCATACTCGAGTACTCGAGTACTGGAGGAGTACTTCGTAGTTCTTAGTTCGTACTACGTACAATGCACACTGGATTGTTTTTCGTCTACGGCAACAAGGAAACACACAACTCGGAGTATCTGACTATTACTGTTGTTCATTAAACGCGCACACCCAGAAAAGTTGTAGGCATTGTGCATTGTGTGTCTCATACCGTCATACCATTACTCGGAGCTCCGAGCTTGGACTACAGCCTGTAGAGCATGTCCGTGTAGCTCAGTTGGGTCTTGCGTCTTGCGGCACGCTGAACAATGAAATGAGGATTTGTTTTGAATCAGGTTCGCATTTGTGAGAGAAGCTGAAGAGTACCTACCGTAGGTACCTGAGCATCGAGAATTGAGACATCCTTACTGGGTACGAGCGGAGAGCGGACAACAGACGCTACGCCGCCGGTAGCTACTACTGTATATGATTCAACTGCCTCTCCCATTTCAGTTTCTAACACACTGCCATCATCGCATTGCAAAAGGCCATTGGCATCCCGCAGACACCATTGAACCATGTACAAGGAATGGCAGAGAGCTGGTTCTTGAGAACGAGGAAGATGTTCCTTCTGTGTGAAGAACACACAGATCTAGCCACCACTAGGGTACTTGAAGGCTGTCTACCGTATACTCTGGTTGTGGGATCAAGGTCACTACCTCTTACTTTGTATTCAACTATCAGAGTATGCAAGGATTCAGCGGGCGACCCTTTGTCCACTCTTTTTGCCTCTAGCCTTTATCTTGGGGGCCTATTGCGGCTAGCGTTTCTTTTTCCTTTTTCCTCTCTCCTTCTTCTGTCATTATGTCCGAGGATGTTGACTCCGTCCTCGATTCTATAGTGGAAGATGCCACTGGTGTTCCCTTTGTTGTGGTTGAGGGCTCTGACGAGCGGGCTGCTCTACCACTCTCACCGCCCCGGGCAGTTCGTGTACTGGGGGTTGATAGAAGTGGGATGCAAGGCACAACATCAAGTGCTGTTAGTGGAAAGATTTTTCCTTTTGTTTATGTGACTTCTTGTTCCGATTGTTCTATTTGTTTTGATCTTGTCGGGAAGGGAGGTGGTTCGTTTTGCATGAAACGTAGTTGTACTTTCAGTTCACAAGAGGACACAAAGACAGCTTTTCAAGAAGGAACAGAAGCGATGTGCTTCTTAATCTGTCGCAGCGGTGAAGAAGGGAGTACTATCATTGACGCCCAACCCAACATGGATGAGCATCGTGTTCCGGTGTAAATCAAAGAAGAATGGCAAACCATTAGGGGCTGTAGAAATTGCAGATGATGTAGACAATTTGACAGATGAAATCAAAAAGGAAGTCACATTCTTGGAGGATGCTTTGAACTCTCCATTGCAATGTCCTCCATGATTGACTGGCTATCCAGCAACAAGATCAATGTCAAAAAGCTGCACTTTCTGACAAATGGTGTGTCGCAATGCTGAGTTACGTGCATCACTGGGTTGGGTTCAATTCTTATCAAAGCTACCTCAGGATACATGAGATGATTGACAAGGTCAGTGAACAGACAGTGGAGGCACAACTTGAAAGGACCAAAGAGATCTGGCTTTCACTTCTGGAGGAGTTTGAAGCTTTCCTTAAACAGTTTCAGCAGATGGCACAATCACTTGAGCAGATCAAGGCACCAACTTCACATGGTAGCCTACTGAATCACATGCATAGGTGATTGAGTTGTGATATGACAACTCTTCGAAACTTGTAAAAGCCTCCAAAACTTCACAACAAATGAAGTCATAAACACTGCACTGACCCAACACATGACTCTTGCTTGTTTGCAGACCTTCTATCAATATGTCTCAACAATACTCTCACAGAATTGGCGCAATTAATACATTTCTGGAAAGAGGCATGAACTGCACACCACTCAATGAGTATGCAGGTATGCATGATGCTTGGTGCAGATAAGAAAAGGAGATCAAATCCACCAATCATAGTTAAGTGACATGACAAAGTCAAATGAAGAATCCAGCATCAATAGTAAAATGGGATTGTAATTTGACCTTGTTGCACACAACTACCTGAAAAAATGCAACAAGGATTAACAGCTACTAAACTGGTTTTTGTCATGCAGTGCCACAAATGCTTGAGTCTCTGATCAGGTGCATGACAATGTTTCTATCACAGAACATTTTCCAATGAATGTGAATCCTTGGGCTTCAAACTGGGGATAAGCAACTGCCATTTTGCTTCACCTTGGACTGCAACCAAAAATTCGAACACGGAAAAGAGGGACAACTGCTCAATGGATCTTCATCATACAGAAAAACAAATGCCTGAGCGTATTCTCAGATGCATGACAAGGATTCTATGACAGAACTGTTTGCAATGAATGTGATTCCTAGGGCTTCAAACTGGGGACAACTTTCATTTTGCCATATCTTGGGAAGTAAATGAAATTCCTGACAAGGACAGGAGTGACAACTGCTCAACCAGTTTTTGTCGTGCAGTGCCACAATTGCTTGAGTCTTTGATCAGAGGCATCAAAATGATTCTATCACACAACATTCTGTAATGAAAGTGATTCCATGGCCTTCAAACTGGGGACAAGAAGCTGCCAATTTGCCTCACCTTGGCAAGCACCCACAATTCTGACAAGGCCAAGAGTGACAGCTGCTCAACAGCGTTTCATCTTGCAGCCTTAAAAATCCCTGAGTGTCTTGTCAGATGCATGCCAATGATTCTATCACACAACATTGTGCAATGAATGTGATTCCTTGGCCGTCAAACTGGGGACAAGTAGATGCCAATTTGCCACACCTTGGGAAGCAACCACAATTTCTGACAAGGACAAGAGTGACAGCTGCTCAACAGCTTTTCATCTTGCAGTCTTATAAATCCCTGAGTGTCTTGTTGGAGGCATGACAATGATTCTATCACACAACATTCTGCAATGAATGTGATTCCTCCGCCTTCAAACTGGGGATGACTTCCAACTTACCACATCTTGGGCTGCAATCACAATTTTTGACAAGAACTGGAATGACAGCTGGACAATGGCTTCTCACCATGCAGTCAAACAAATTCCTGAGTGTATTGTCAAATATATGCCAATGATTCTATCACACAACATTCTGCAATGAATGTGATTCCTTGGCCTTCAAACTGGGGACAAGCAGCTGCCAATTTGACTCACCTTGGGAAGCAACCACAATTTCTGACAAGGACACGAGTGACAGCTGCTCAACAGCTTTTCATCTTGCAGTCTTATAAATCCCTGAGTGTCTTGTTGGAGGCATGACAATGATTCTATCACACAACATTTTGCAATGAATGTGATTCCTCTGCCTTCAAACTGGGGACAAGCAGCTGCCAATTTGCCTCACCTTGGGAAGCAACCATAGTTCCTGACAAGAAGGACAAGAGTGACAGCTGCTCAACAGCTTTTCATCTTGCAGTCTTATAAATCCATGAGTGTCTTGTCAGATGCATAACAATGATTCTATCACACAACATTTTGCAATGAATGTGATTCCTTGGCCTTCAAACTGGGGACAAGCAGCTGCCAATTTGCCTCACCTTGGGAAGCAACCATAGTTCCTGACAAGAAGGACAAGAGGGACAGCTGCTCAACAGCTTTTCATCTTGCAGTCTTATAAATCCCTTAGTGTCTTGTTGGATGCATGACAATGATTTTATCACACAACATTTTGCAATGAATGTGATTCCTCCGCCTTCAAACTGGGGACGCCTACCAACTAACCACATCTTCTTGCGCTGCAATCACAATTATGGACAAGAACTGGAATGGCAGCTGCATAATGGCTTCTCACCAGGCAGTCAATCAAATTCCTGAGTGTCTTGTCAGATTCATGACAATGATTCTATCACACAACATTTTGCAATGAATGTGATTCCTTGGCCTTCAAACTGGGGACAAGCAGCTGCCAATTTGTCTCACATTGGGAAGCAACCATTATTCCTGACAAGGACAAGAGTGACAGCTGCTCAACAGCTTTTCGTTTTGCAGTCTTATAAATCCCTGAGTGTCTTGTTGGAGGCATGACAATGATTCTATCATACTACATATTGCAATGAATGTGATTCCTCTGCCTTCAAAATGGGGATATCTTCCAATTTGCTACCCCATCTTTGGCTGCAATTGCAATTTTTGACAACAAGGACAGGAGGAGTGATAGGTAAAGTTTTGTTCAGAGAATGGGTAGTGGGTGCTTGGTTTGGGTACTAAGCTCTTTTTGGCATTGGTGGGTAACAGGTGTTCCAAGCTTGTTGACCACCCAAAGTGTGGATGGGTCATGGGAGGTGCAAGCTTGCCTCCTGGCAGCCTTGCGTACTAATAGCTAGTACCCATTGACCATGGCATCATATCCCGTGCGGGTGTCTGCTAAGCACTCTTTGTCTGCTCCTTGTTTGCTTACTTGGTGGCTGGAATGTTGCAGAATATGCTGGACCTAACTCTCATCAGCACGAGCTGATATCCTGCCTGAGGATGAAATGGTCCTCCTTCCTGCTTGCATGTTCCTTTGCTGGTGTTTGACACAATCCAAACGATAACTTTTTGGTCAATCCTTGCAATTGTCGATTCCCCTATCATACATTTTTGATCAAAACTTGATTTTTGATCAACAATTGCACAAATGGAAGGTCGTACTTAGAGGTCGAGTACCAGGAATTGCTATTGAAAATATGCATTGGATATGCAATAAAATATGCATATTCAGCATAGCATGACTATGCATATTGTGGAAATATGCATATTTGCGGATTGCGTGACTATGCATATTTTCAAAATATGCATATTGGTGACAGGACTGACTATGCATATTTGAAATATTGACTATTGCTGAATTGCTCTGACTATGACTATGCATAATGCATATCCAAAATAGTCATTTGGATAGTCACACGATATGCATATTTGGATGTTGACTGTCGACCTCTGGTCCGGACAACAAAACTTCGTACGAAGTTCCAAGGGCGCATAACCAGATAATTTCAGCTTCCATTCTCTTGTCCCCGAGTGTCGTCCAGACAAGAAATTTTGATATCGAAGTTTCCAAGTTCTGAACTCCCAAGTTTCCAGGGTAGGTCGAAGGTGAGTATGTCATACAAGGCACGATACCAGTGTATGAATATGTCTAATGTCTCTAGTACTACTACCTACTGTAAAAGTACAGTGATACAAGAACGTCTTAGCTCGTCTAACGCGGAGAAGGAGTTGTGTTCTTCGACCTCAGTGTACTTGTGTCATTAAAGATTAAAGTGTGCTGCGGATGTAAACAAACAAACTAAATGCTTGGTGATGATGCTGTCTTTGAGAAGGAATAATGGAGCCATAACATGAACTAATATGCTTGGGGTTTTTGTCGTATTCCTATGTAAAGCCTTCGTCGTGTTCTCCAACCACTATTCTGATAACAAATGTCGCTTGTCCAGAGATGTTGATCAAACACATTAAGGTTGCTCTTCACATCGTGACAAGCTTCCACAGAAGCAGTTTTGTCTTTCTGCAAATGCACTCCGACTCAAAAATCACAAAGTCTGATGAATATGCTTGCTTCGCAATCAATTTCTCTCTCGTCGTTGTCATCGCAATTGCACTCGTGCATGCCATGCATGCAAAACATGCAAACATGTTTTGGTCGTCAATTTTCTGGAAGAGTGATATCCCGTTGTGCATGTAGTAAAACCTGGCATGATGAACGACCCTATCATCCTTCCAACGTGAGACTGGTTTACTGAAATGGGGTTAACCACCTCCACGGGAACTTGAACCATTCATGACATCGTAAAATCACTCGGACAGTGCGCGGACTTCTTGACATTGGGATCATTGCTGGCTGCGGTATAATGACGAAATCTTTGTTGGATGAACGCTCATACTGAAGTCACTGGAAGGGATTCTCCAGAGACAATCAACAAGGATATCGGAAAGGCAGTCGCATTACTATTGGCAGAAGAACTCGAGCCGAACTGCTAACAAAGGTTACAAAGTCGATTCAAATATGCATTGTCTTGGCGTTGGTCTCCTTCTCTTCAATGTCCTCCTCTGCAATGATGAATCAAGCCTCTCGGATTTGATGAAGGACCTTGGATTAAGATTGTCATCACTAGAATGGACAACAAGCTGATCACGAAGAATCTTGTGCACTGTTCTCGTACCTTTCGCTACGTAGGTGGATCTGATTCAAGTGAAGCAGAATTTCAACTACTGAAATGAGTGGTCAAAACCAAGCACTTTTAATAGGATATGAAACTTGGCATTGCAAACTTGGATAAAAGGCTTTCGTTAGGTTCGAATCGAGACGTCGCGAAAGACGAGTCCCACTAACTCAGAAATCGAAGTTGAATCACGAGTCGATTAGTTCGAGCACTTCGAAACTTCGAAACTTGGTGCCAAGTTTTTCTTGTCCGGACGTCGGGACACTGCCTTAAGCCGATGCTTACAGCAAAAAGAAACTTTGCGGAAAACTGACTGAGCATCTTGCTTGTGAAATGTTCAAGTATGATCATGCTTAGGGCCACCCTCATGAGAATTATGTTCACAAAAACAAAAGCAGATTTGTTAGATTTTTTGCGGCTGCACCCCTACGAAAACGGTGCCAGGTACTCCGAGTATCGAACAGATAAGTGAGCAAACTATTCAAACGAGTCAGTCATGGATGTATTTTCATTCCCTTGTTATCTTTTTTGGCACCCATCACACTTGACACTCACACTACCAGTACTGAACAAAGCACAACACACTTCATCATCAATCATCTGCCTTGCTTCCATACCATATCCTGCAGCAAAAGCAATGCTGGTCCCATCAATACCATTGGGAATGTAGTGACATGGAAAGGACTTGACATTCTTGTGATCTCTTTTTGACAATGATGATTTGTCACTGTGACTGGGTGCATTTTCTGGATATACTGTACAATGGCAGCACAGGAAATACCGGTATCTGGTATTCCTACACGTGGTCCCCACACGTAGAATACGTAGCTAGTGATAGTATCCAAGGGATTCTAGAATCCTAGTGATCCAATTTTGTTTTTGTTGCAATTTACAAACACTCAATGGTTTTGTGAACCTTTGGGATTTGAGGGTCATCCTAACTAATAAAAACATTTCATTGTTGCCAGTCGGCTTCTGCTAGTAAATTTGGTGATTTTGGAAAACAAAAACAAATCTGTTTTTGTTTTTGTATACCTTGATGTTTTGGTATCATAAGGGTGCTGGGTCTTACAGGTGTACTCCGTAGTAGTAATTACAAAACACACAAATTGCATAGCAATTTATCTATTCTTTCATGACATGAATAAGAGTGCAAGAAAACAGGTATTGAATTTTGTACGCAGCATACCAAAAGTAGTATCACGTCTTTCAGTCGTCATCACATTGGCTGAGTTTTCATCACATGATCACATGTCGTAGAACAAATCTTGCCGCCATGAGCAAATGGACACAAATGCAAGAAACCCTTGACAAACATGTCACGCGGCTCGTGAAAGAATGACAGGCGCTCATTGCATTTGGCTGCTTCGATTTGCCGACTCTGACTGATATAGCATCATGCTTCTATATCAGCCAGAAGCTGCGGCCGATCAAAAGATGTCATACTTCCATGAACTATGGAGATGATAAGAATGTCACGCAATCAATTACGTTGAACGTTGAACACAGTTAAGATCCGCAAGTGCAAGTACTCCAGCAATGTACGGTAATTCTCTATTAAAAATACATTTCTTGTCTAACTTGTGGCTTCTAGATACAATTAAACCAAGCAGATGTGCTTTACATTATTCATAGAATGCCGCACCAGAGATAAGCGAATCACAGAAGATTCAGGTATCAGATGCTCACACTACATGCTACTAGAGTATCATACCAAAGTATAGTAGATATCCTACGCATCATTTATCTTGACCGTGATTGATATCTGGCGAAGGGTAACAGGTAAAGGGTAATTAACGGGTAGTCCAATGCATTACCTTTACCCTTAAGGAATACCCATGAAGGAAAATCATTACCTTTACCGTTACCCTTCAAGGAAATCTCTTACCTTTACCCTTCAGGAAATACCCTTCAAGGGAAATCATTACCTTTACCTTCACCTTTTGTACATACCTTTTAAAGGGCAAATTTCTTACCCTGCCGAGTGCCGATGCCAATCATGTTGATAAAATCATGTTCGCAACCAGGTATGATACAAGTACCCGGATTTTAAAGGGTGCGGCAAACGTCATCGCGTCAGAGCAGACAAGTGTCCTCAGAGTTCAGATCGGATCAGGACGGGGAAGAAAATGGTGAAATGGACTGGTACAGTGATTGCAAATTGCATGTAGTTGTACCTTGTACCACATATACAAGTACGCGAGCATAGTATACATATATGTATGCCAAGAGTAGCACACCACTGCACAGTCTTTAAATCGCCATCAACTTTTGTAATTGTATCATAGTACCGATTGGGTTGTCTCGAGCTGCAGGAGTTGCGGAGTCCACTGTCTCGCTACTACTGGTGTAACATTGAGTCAAGAATACAACAATGAAGTGTTTTGCGTCAACGTCCGTCGTCGCCACGACATTGATGCTCCATCTGGTCGGAGGAGGTTACGCCTTTGTTGGGAGCAGTGGCCGTTTGTTCCACTCTTTCTCAACAACAACAACACGAAACACGGATTCGTCATCAACGTCGCGTTTGTTCGTAGAACCGTTGGCACAAGAGGGTGATTGGGCTGCGTATTTGGACGAAGAAAACACTGGACTCGTTTATTATTTCAATGGAGCAACCGGCGAATCTCTGTGGGTGCCACCCACGCCTACCTTCCCTCTTGTCTCGCTCAATCCCAATCAAAGCAAAGTGGCACAGGCAAAGCAACGAGAGTACCAAGCCGGCGCTGTCTCGGCAACGACGCAGAAATCTACAACTACTGTCACTGCAACGAGTGCAGTGGCACAAGAGGACACGTCTCAAAAAACCGTAAAAGAAGCTTCAGGTGGAGGACCGTTTGGTTTCTTCAACAAAAGGAAGAAGGAGGAAGAAGATTCAGAAAATGGTACACCAGTAGATACCCCTTCTGTCGAGACCAAGAAACGTCGTTTCGGATTGGGTGTCATCAAATCAGTACTTACTCGATCAAACCAAGACGACGACGCGAACGGAACCGTTGCACCTGCGACGACGAAAGCGGTTGTTGCGGATGCCGCCGTGGTCAAACCTTCTCCCGTCACAACACCTACGACGATTGACACGTCACCGTCAGTCCTGGAAGTGGATGTGGCCGCATATGTATTGCCCCATCCCGCCAAGGTGAGATGGGGTGGTGAGGATGCGGTATTTATCAAGGGACGGAACTTTGGAGTTTTTGATGGAGTGTCGGGTGCGGAAAAGCTTGACGGTGTGCCCCTCTATTCCCTCACGTTGGCAAATGAAATGAAAGCTCTTGTGAAGAAAGATGAAGTTCTGTCATTTCCACAAATGACCAAGATACTCACCGAGGCTGCCCAATATGCCGACAAAGCTGCAACCGGTGCAAGCACTGCGGTGGTAGGGTCCCTAAGTGAAGACGGCGATTTGACAGTCTTGAATTTGGGTGACTCGCTATGTGTAGTCGTTCGGGACGGCAAGATCGTGGCCAAGACCAAGGAAATTGTGCACTACTTTGATTGTCCCTATCAACTGTCTGAAGACTCACCTGATCGACCAAGGATGGAACTAGGTTAACCATCAAAGTACAGAAGGGTGACTTTATCATCATGGGATCCGATGGAATTTTGATAATTTGAAGGATACTGAGATTTGTGACTTGTGTTTGAGCAATGGGAAATTTCGGGCGGCGACGATAACACGAAAAATTGTGGAACAATCGCGTCGAGTGTCACTCGACTCGAATGCCGACACTCCCTATGCCAAGCTTGCAATGCGCAATAGAGATCCTGATTACAGCAATGGGTTGGGTGGGAAGGTGGATGACGCCAGCTGCATTGTAGTCAAATGTTCGTAAACAACGGTTACATTTCATATTACATGCGCCATTAGGACATCCCAATTCGAGCCGAGATGCAGGGAAGCACGCAACAAACCATAGGGCCATCTCTAGTAGGAAACGATAATCACTACCCTACGGTTTCTTCTTGTCCAGTTTTTCACCCTCCCAGGTCTTCCATTCCATCCCTTTCGGTGCTTCTCGTTCCTTCTCGTAATCCTTTTCCTTAACCTCTCCCCAATTAGTGGACAAGACTGTTCCTCCTGATGTCTGATAGGATTTAATCATGGCGCGCTGCGTGTCAGGATCGGCCTTGGCATAAATCTGTTGAAAGAGAGCGTTCATGGCCTCCTCTCCCTGCGGCTTTTCTTGCTTCTCTTGTTCTTTCAAATTCCGTTCAATGGCATCCCAGTCACGATGAGATGAATACGGTCGAGGGACAGTCTTTTTGCCCGGTTGAACGATTGGAACTTCGTCCGGGGCGATCCCAGTCGTTGGTTTCTTCTTCTTCCTGGTGTCATCGTCGTCGTCGTCATCATCATCGTCGTCGTTCAATCGTTTGCTAAACAGTTCGTGCCAGTCATGAGGGTCGGCTTTCTGAAGTTTTATGAGTAATTTATCATTCTTGATGACCACTTTGCATTTTGAGTGTCAACCTTGTCAAAGAGCTTTCCACAAATGACTGTAAAGTCGAAACCCTGCTTTTTGACAATGACAGTCAACCGTTTCGTTCCAAAAGTGACTTGAAGATCCTCATTCCGCATGTTGGGTTCAAGAATTGCAATTGTCATGACTTTGTCGTTCTGGTAGTATTGATATTTGGGCATGGATGGTTTCTGGATTTTAGAAGTTGTAATAGTAGCGACTGTAGGTGAACTGAACGATTGGGCCGGTGCTTTCTGTTCAATTTCTTCAACAATGACCATGTCTGAATCTTCAGGCTCAACCATATGCACATCTTGATGCAGCTTGGCGTCCTTGCAACGTTGAATATATTCGTCGTGCTTGGTTTTGGTATCTCGCTTGTGGTTCAAAGATGCAAGTTGTGAGGCCTGTTCCAACATTGCTAGTGCCTCGTCGTATTGTTCGAGTCGAAAGAGCGCGACTCCCACTCGGTGATAGCATGCTTCCGTTTCCCCTTCTCTCAATCCTGGTACAAATCCAGCCAACGCGAGTTTGCCATCATGCACTGCTTCGTCGTAGCGATCCAGTCGTAAAAGCGCGGCGGCCTTGTGGGACAGGACTCGAAACTGTGTGACACTCCCTCGTTCGCCTCCTTCGTTGCCATGGTACGTGGAAAGCGCAACAGCGTATGCATTGACAGCACTCTCGTAGTCTTCATCGATGAAGTAAGAGTCCCCGATAGCCAGAGAGGCCTCGGTTGACAAGATCTCATCTGCTGAATCCATGGAGATCTTTTTTTTGGCGTCACACTTCAAACTTTATGCTTCTCTTCCAAATTCGAGTACTGAAGTATCGTGCACCGTGTACTGTACTAATGAGTACTGGAGTACTGATCGTATGTGGTCTGCAGTACGTGCTACTGGTAGGAAAATGCGTACAGTTTACAGAATACTGTTGTAAAGACTACGGAAATTGTGGTTATCGTACTGGGCCTCCGGCCTCCGGTCTCCGCTCCAAGTACGTATGCATACTTGTACTTGTACTCGAGTAGAATACCTTTACAAGTACTGTACATTCTACCAGGTACTTGTAATCATTCGTGTCCATTCGACGTTCCTTACGAGCGATGTCGGCGGAACCCACATATGACATACTTGTACTGTACTACCGGTACCAAGTATGATCACTAGCTTGGCGCACTATCGCTCTACAGCTACTCTACAGTACCAGGTACCAGGTACATTGTACTAGTACCAGGGATACAGATTACAAACAATTGGGACAGTACACAGTACTGTATCATACTACAGTACCATCTATTCGACTACAACAATATAGTAGCCCAACCCGAGTGCCGTGGACTCCGATGTCATGATTTGACTTGCTCGATGAAATGAAACAGACATCAGTACCTTCGGATCCGCCGATGGATGTGTTAAGGAAGTACACAACATCATTGATACAGCCTTGTCACCAACATGTCCCTGCAATCACAAATGCCAATGAGCATCTCTGCCGTCGCTGTGGCTTCGACAGAAGGCGGACCAGCCCAGCATCGTTGGGAAGAGTCCGGAGAAGCGACATGGGACACTGCCGTTCAAGAAGATGAAGAGGGAAACATCATCTCCACGGCGTCAGAATCTGCTGCGCAAGCCATTCGACGTCGTCGCAAACGTCTGGAACAGACAGACTATTCCCAGAAACGGAAGCGAGTTGTGCGCGACATGATTCGTTACATGTACATAGTCATTGATGCGAGTCGTTGGATGAGAACGAAAGATCCTGTCATTCCACCAGGCTCGAGATTGGAAGTTACGCTCAATTTGTTGCAAGAGTTCGTTCACGAATACTTCGACCAGAATCCTCTCTCACTTGGGATTCGTGATCTTGAGAGATGGAGAGGCAGAGATCCTATCGCAACTCTCGTCCAATTCGAAGGCCCACAAGGTGGCTCTGGAGTCGTTTGGAGTCCTAGCGGCATCGGAACACCCAAGTAAGGGTGGAGAATTCTCTCTTCAGAATGGTCTCGAAGTGGCAGGTCGCTCTCTTGGCCACCAACCTCGTCACGGATCCAGAGAAATTGTGGTGCTCTTCGGTGCACTATCCACTTGCGATCCTGGCAATATTTTGACAGAAACTCTCCCTCGCCTGCAAGCGGCCAACGTTCGAGTTTCTTCTTTCGCTCTATCAGCCGAGCTTCACGTCTGCCGCAAATTGGCCGAAGAAACGAGTGGTGTCATGGGAGTTTGCTTGGATAAGGGTCACTTTCGAGATTGGCTTCTTGGCGGTCAATGTACTCCACCGCCGGCCATTCCGAGTTCCTTTGGATCCGGCGGCGCCGGTGGCTGTGAGATGGTTCGAATGGGCTTTCCTACGAGGGCCTCCGGTGACGTTCCCACCTTGGTTCACGCCACCCGCGATACCAAAATTTTGGCCCGCACTGCCTTTGTATGTCCTCAATGTCAAGCGAAACAATCGGAATTGCCGACAGATTGTGTCGTGTGCGGACTTAAACTTGTGTTGGCGCCACACTTGGCACGTTCCTTCCACCACTTATTCCCCGTGCCTCCCTTCACGGAAGTTCCTATAGAGGCAGAACTCGGTAGGACCCAATCGTTGAACCATCTCGCGAGTGGAAACATTCAAGTCTTTACCATGAACGACTCCCTTGTGGCTGAGTCAGAGGACTTCGATCGATGTTGCTTCGCATGCTTGAAAATGATCGGAACCATTATCATAGCCGACATCAGCTCAAACAATGACAAAAAGGCGAAGACCCCTTTATCGGATACTGTTGGAGATGAAATCCTTCGATTTCAATGCCCGGAGTGTAAGAATGTGTTTTGTCCGGACTGCGATGCTTACTTGCACGAGACATTGCATAACTGTCCAGGATGCTTGTCGAAAAGCTCATAGGCTGCGCCCGGAGAGAAAGAAAGTGTTTTGTCCGGACTATGATGCTTACTTGCACGAGACATTGCACAACTGTCCAGGACACTTGTAAAAAACCTCATTGGCTGCTTGCGTGTTCATTCTAATCATGCCTTAAGATTTAGCCTAACATGATTGAATAGAGCAAGTGAGGCTCTTCGTAATCTATTTAGTAGCATATGCCATGAAAGAGATGGCATGATTCGATGGGTTGCTGTCAGTGATGGTGCGCATCTTGGCAGGGTCCTCTCGAAGTGGAATCATAAACTGGGAATTGAGAACATCGCAAGCCGTGGCCCGCCTCTCAGGATCGAAGTCTACGAGTGAAAAGAGGAGTTCCAACCCGCCAGAGACTTTCTCGAGCCCTTCACGAGCGCGAGAAATGAAAGAATTCGCCCCATGTCTCAAAGAGTATTTCTTTTGATCCTCCTCAAACTGCTCAAAATCTGCTCCCTTGTGCCTGCGAGCGTTTCTCCCGTACATACGCCCTTTGCCTCCCCCTTCCAAGGAAAATGCGATCGCCTTCCATACTCGGTCGTGCGCCTTCTCCTTGTACTTCTTATCAGGGATACCAAACAACACAAGGTAGCGGTAAAACGTGTCATACAGCGTACCATCAGGCTCGCCCTCTATAACAGCGCCTCCTTCATCTTTGTAAACGTCCGCCAAAATAACCGATCGGATCACACTGTAACCTTCGGAGAGATCATCTTCCCAGATACCTTGGAGTATGGCCTTCAAACCAGATGGACACGTTACATCAGCAAGTATCTCTTCGTACGGAGCGTGCCCTGTAAAAAGGTGAAGCATGCAGAGGCCCAGACCGAATGCATCATGACCATGACCTTGCGTCGCTGCATCACCAAGAATCATAAACTCTGGCGGTGTGTTTTCGAGAGTAGTGAACTGCCCAATCGTTGCAGGCTGTCCATTGGATTCAGCTTGAACATTCGCTGTGCCATAATCAGCGACCTTTGCAATAATTGCAGAGGCAGTTGGCATCTCAAGTGCGAAGATGTGTGATCCCAAACCGTACCTAAGCGTTGTCAGCTCGGCGTCAATTCCTGATACCTTTTGGAGAAAAATGTTAAGCAATTTCAAGTCGTAATGCTTCAGGGAAAAACGATCTGCTGCTGCATGCATCGCAAACGCGACTTGAAAGATCAAATTTCTGGCCACCTCGGGGGAGATAGATTCATCGGGTTGCCGCTTTAAGTATTCTTCGGCATCGCCTTCAGCACACAGTTCCATTCTTATGTATTGATACCTCGAACGATGTTTCGCGCTGGGTTCGCGTGGCTTTCGACCTTGACATCGCCGCGGACTGTATTGTCCACCTCTAGGTTTCCTGTCATCTTCTGATCCCCAAAATGTCTTCGGCGGTTCGTAAGGACATGTGAAGACTCTTCGTGTGACAACGAAATTCGGACATATATTTCGGCGAACTAGTGACGAAAGCATCGCAGAAACTGCGAGTTCGGCTCCGACAACGTGTTTGTTTCCGGTGCTTTCAATCATCTCGATGTCCCTAGAGCAGAAAACGAGTAAGCAATAGCAAAAGATTTCAAAGGCGACAGATTCATCTGGCACTTACATCACCGACAGGGCCTCGTATGATTAGTGGATGCGTTGAAAACCTTGTAAACGTTCTTGAATGCTCCACCAGCCAGGAAGCACGCGTGTGGGTATTGGTTGACTAAGTATTTCCACGGCTGTTCCATTGATGTCATGACAGATCCTGCTTTGAGAGACTCCTCTGCATCGTCGTCAAGGTCATCATCACAATCCTCTGGCTCAGCGCACCCGACACTCATTAGCATTAAATTCGCGTGCGCTTCTGTACTCGCGTCAGCCCATTGCGTGCAAACAGGAGATGTCCGGCAGAGCAACTCGTGCTCGTTCAGAAAGGAAAAGATGGTCACCAGGACTTTGGGATCCGAAAGCACATTTTCGTTGAAAATAGAATCAACGTTCGTCATATCTGATGTCACTTGTAGCGGAAGAAACGAGAACCGGTTGCTGTCCGTCAGAGTTAGAGTAGATCTCACCACTGAAAACCTCGGGAGATTTGAGAAGTAGGAGCTTCGAGAAGAACAAGTCGACTTGCGGGCAAGAAGTCCGCTTGCACACAGCGAAACCCTCTTGTGCTTCGCCATCGACTCAAGTCGACGACGCATTACTCTCTCCTCGTCATTCAGTCCGTCTGTTTCGTTAAGATTTAGATCTGCAAAAGCATCAGCCCCGATGCTACTTCGGCGACTCCTTCCCTGGGCTGGCGCCATAAGATTGAAGTCATAATCGTCAAATGCATCCTGTATTTCACTCTTGCTCGCTGACGATTCCAGATCCGTTTCTTCGTCGACTTCTTCCATGCTACGGTTAATGCCCAAGGAAACAGGGACGAGCTTTGCTTCGTGCACTAATGGTGAACCGTCGTCCAGTTGCCCACTTTCCCCCGCAAGTGCACATTCAAACCGCCCAGTCAGCTCACGAAGAATGCCACTGCAGCAGCGGGCAGACGCTCCCCAATCCCTACCGCTCTTCGGTCTTTCCCAGCAGGCTCTTCTCGTCATGTGAGGAGTCTCCAAGCCCTCGACAGGATGTTGGAAAAGTGTTGCTTTTGAGCGTCTAACAAAGGGTGACGTTACAGTATTCGATCGGAGGTCTGTTTCCACCAGCAATCTTGGGCGTCTAGAAGTCGAAGGGCGGGCGTTGGAAGAAAGCCGCCCCCGAGCAATTCGCGGACTTGTGACATGTATATGACTGACAAGGTCTGTGCTGCCCATAAAATACTCCCCAGAATGACGAGGTGGAGCGGCTGCGTGAAAGTCATTGTTCGGGTCGACCGTGACCATGCGGACCAATCTACTTGCGCCTTCTACCTGAGATTGATCAGCAGAGGAAAGTCGAAGGCTGTTAAGTGCATGAACGAGCTCATCGTCGCGAGAATCAACTCCGGAAGGCTCGCGGAAGCCACGTGGCTGCAGAGTTTGAGGCAGTGAAGGCGGTGGCGACGCTCGTTGAAAGATAATGGGCTGCCCACCGAGTGGCTTGGAATTGACAAAACCGGGATGTTGGTTTCGATAACAAGTCAACGCGGATTCCAAGAGCGACAGAAGAGTTGGTGCTTTCGACGCAGCTACGTTGAGAAATACGACGCAGGGCCCCCCGGTCCGCATGGAGAATCCAAGCTCTTGCGTTGACCAATGCAACACTTTGGCTCGACGGTCTGATGTCCACTGCCGTGGTAATGACACGGTCCAAGTTGTGATCATGCCAAATGTGGTACCAGCGCCTTTCTTTGCCTTTCTCAGGTTCTTAATGATAAATTTTAGGTCCTCGACTGACGGCATCGACTGCAAGATGCCTTCGTCAGATAATACTTTGTCTCCAAGAGCACTTGCAGCACCAAAGACGAATTCTTCAAAATTGTCTGACGAGGAACGGCGAAATCTCTGCGGAGGTCTTGCGACACCACTGGGAATGTCCTCGTCGTTCATGAAATCATCGCAGTCGAAGGACTTTTCATCAGAGACCATTCCTCATCTGAATCATTCTCCCCACCATCGTCGCTATCGATAGCAGGTTGCTGTCTTTGCATGATGTCTTGGGATTGCGCATCGTTCAGTGACCTGACATTTTCCAGCATGGGCGCAAATTCAGGAGAATAAATCCTTGACCTGGATTTGGAACCTCGGATCCCGCCGCCGCCTTGCGAACTTAAATCACTAAGGAACTCATCAACCCCGGTCGAGTCGCTAACACTTCGTTTCCGTGAGCTCATCGTGGCGATACTGCCATGCGGGGACGATGTTTCGAAGTCGACAAAGTCAAAAGCCATGGATGTAGAACTTTTGGGCGTAGCGTCGTCCCAACCAGTGGCAGCACCGGCTTCTCTTGCTAAATCCGAGAACGATCGTTGGAGATCACCGAGATCACTCAAGGCGCGTATCTTACGAGGTCGAGCCTTCGGATGCTCGGCCATTGTACTGAGAGGTGGTCGTAATTTACACGGCTTCACTGAAGGGGAGTCATATTCGGATCCGCCAAGAAGCTCTTGTGTAATAATGTTGGGGTCAAAGTTCTCGTACTCATGTTCAAAATCTGAATTCAAGCTTGAAGATGAAGAATGGCGGAGGCCAGATGATCTGTTAACGATAGACAAGGAATTGTTCCTCCGCATCTGGTGCCGTGTTGTTGAAGACGAAGTGCCGGTGACCGATTTTGATCGAACGTGAAGGCCTGATTTCGAGGGCAATGCTAATCTGAGTTCCGTTGACAAGGATGACGACGATGATCCTTCTAAAGTCGGGGTGAGAGACCGCTCCTCCAAGCATACAGGGTCTGATTCCGTTCGCTTTAACGTCCTTTCGTTACGAAGAGCATTGCGAGCTTTCTTCTTTTGGCTGTTGCTTTTTCCGTATTGACGTCGGACTTTGCGAGATGGACCTGAGCTCGAATCCCAGGCAGTAGCATACGAATCGAACTCGAACTCAGATGGTGACGAGTTCCCATGGTTCATGGTCAATTTCTAAGGCTTCTATCCAGCAAGCTTCAATCTGAAGTCGCTATCACGGTACTCAGTACCAAATTAAACGCGTCTATCAAATCAGATCAACAAGGCCACCAAAAATCAATAGAGTGATTACCGATGTCATATACTGGGTTGTTGGGTTGTTTGATAACGACAACAGGGAAAGGACGAGATTACTGACAATGGCAGAGTGAAGAGGACGTTACAATCCATCAAGTGAAGCGTGAAAGTCAAGTTTTGACTTGGCGCCAAACAGTGTCTTCGGCCAAAAGAAACGGTAACTGGCGATGGGATGATGCAATCCGAAAGAATCTTGCACGCGATCGTGGTAGTAAGTCACGTTTTTGTCAAAACGAACTCGGCCAAAACAGCCAAGAATCGGTGGGAAAGATCTTAACCGTCGCCATTTGAATTGCGTCTCTATATGCCATGTATATAACTATATATATGTTCACTGGTTTACGTCATCACCAGAAATAGCTACCGGTAGTCTAAGGTCTAAGGTCAGATCTCACACGATTTTCACGTGTACACTGTGTATGCATACTTGCATGCCTTCGTGCCACGGGCCTACTACTACGGTACTAGTGGAGGGTACTCAAGTCGGGCACTTGACTACAGTACTGCTGTACTCCGAGTACATGGTACTGTACTGTAAAGGTTCGCACCATGTCAAATGTCAACTATAGCTACAAGTGACATGTATGACATATGCATAGGAGAAGCACGAGGCATTTTTGAAGTACTATGAGCCTTTTCCTTATCTTGTTAATAAAAAAGGCGGAAAAATGCTTCTCAAAGTTCAAAGTTGAGCTCCAACGTTTTTGAAAATTTCCTCGAGTGAGATTGCTTGACGAGTCAAATGGATCACCAAAAATACCTTTCCGCATCAACGCATTGCATTTTCAGAATCGTCAATCTCATCAAATCGAAACGTATCTTCACAATTGTCACTTATCAAATCAAAAGCACACTCATCTCACAATTATTGTCAGTTGCTCTGAAATCAAGAACCAGAACAACAGTTGCCCCGTCGCAAGTATAAATGGTACCATCAACCATCGTCCCCCCAAACGTTGTCGAGCTGCATTGTTAATGGCAAATTTGACATTCAACGAGTGCGCGAACTCCAGAAGCATTCCGATGAAGAAGTGGAAGGCAGGTGTCGTCAAGGGGCTGGGTTCTCTTTGCAAATTCCTTGCTGTTACTACAGGAAGGCGGTCCTGCTGACAAGCAAGAAGAACATGATGAAACTACAAATTGAAGAGCACAGCAACTACAAAAAATGAAAGGAAAAACATGTCATTATGTTACTAACCCCATCACTGGCTGGCAGGAGATTCCTCTTGCTACCGCACTTTTCATGGAAATGCTAAGTAACAAGACTATGTAACATTCTGCAATCTTGCCATCACTGAATTCTCCTCTCAATCAATTGTTTTTGTTGCAACAACCAGCCAGGTACATTAAGTATGTCAATTGTCCACTTTTGGACAATGACAGATTCAACCGTATCTTTTGTTGTCGCTTCCGAATGCCATACAAATTCTTTCCAGGAACTAGTGGCAATGGCTGCGGTTCAAGAGGATGTGTGCGTTATTCAGAAGAAGGTGAAGCGAAGGTGCTGTCGATGATATCGGGCAACCAGCAGCTCCACTTGCGCTCTTAATTCTTTGTGTTCTGCATTTTCTTGCTGGAACGACGAGGAGGAGGAGGATTCCTTGATGACTTGTCTGAAAAGACAGGAATCAGCGAGGAAGGGAAGTCGTCCGTGTTTTCTTACATGCATTTCTGTTGTTCGGTAGCACCAAACTATTCAACAAGTATGTGGTTGCTCCAATTAGTAGTAGCTAGCTAGTGAGGAAGCTGCACAACATAATTGCTGGAATTTCTGGCTGTGTCGGCTCCAATGCAACTCATGTCATAATCAAGATGATTGAATACTAACTCCGAAGAGCTTCCATACATCAAGGGCTTTCAACATCACTGGCAATGATAAGAGCATTCTCTAGCGTCGGGGGGTATAAAAAACTTTGACCCCCCGGGGTCAAATTTTATACCAGGACAACAAAATGCAAAACTAGGCATTCTCTATCGTATACCTCATTTAACATTCTCTATGGGATGCAGAATTAAAGTTTGTGTCACCGCTTATGTATGATCTCTTCGTTGTATCATACAGAGATTTGATTCCAACAGCATCGAGTCCTTGTCTTGTAATCCAAGTACCTTGTTAATGATGGATGCTGACAGTAGGAATGACAATGATAATGCATTGATGACGACATGGATGACTTATGCGCTGTCACGCAATCGATTATTGACAATAATGTTGTGCTTCTTCATCAGCTGCACCCTGCTCTCTATCACAAACAGCAGCATTGTTTGCGTCATCACGAGGCTGTTGAACGAATTATTTTCCTCCGGAGCACAGGCATTTACCAAGGCAAGCAAAATCTGTGTTTCGACACGAAGAGGCGCTTCTTTGCGTCAAAGGGACTACTTTGGCACCCCAGGCGATTTGTCAACGCCCATCATCAAGGGTCGAACGTTTGTTATGATGTTTTGCTTGTCTCGACGTCGTGTGCAGCAGAGAATCTTTGAAGATATCATGCTGGCAAGCAAGTACCGAAGGAGAAGTGCCCCGTTTCTACGCTAGCTCAAGGAATGCAACTGCTGGCTAACAGGGGGCATCGTACGAAGCAAAACTTCTCTTGCCACTGAAACCGTTTGCATACGGAGTCCAACAGCATACCTTTATTGATTACTTCCAAATGTCCAAGGGACTTGCTGCAACCTGCTGCAAGATTTTCGCTGTTTTCATGAAGTTTATATATGACAAGGAATATCTCCGCCTGCCTGATGCCCTTGACCTGAAGAGGATTATTGAATTGCACAAAAGACATCATGGCGTGAACGGAATGTTTGGTTCCTTGGATTGCATGCATAGCTACAGCTTGGAAGAACTGTCAAAAGGGATGGCAGGAATCGTTCAAGAGTGGAAAGCAGACTTGCGGGCCGACCGTGGTGCTAGAAGCATTGGCGGATTATCATCTATGGTTCTGGCATGCATCATTTGGCTACGCTGGGTCGCTGAATGATCTAAACATTCTAAATTTGTCACCGTTGTTGGAGTCACTGGTTGACGGAACATTCACTGATTGGAGCAAAGCAGCAGGCTCGTTCCATTTGAAGTTGCAGGAAATGAGTTTAACCGTCTATTTGCTGTTGTCGATGGGATCTATCCCCCGTACTCGCGATTCATAAAAGGCATTCAACTACCGTTGACAGAGCGGGAAAAGCGCTACACTGCATGCCAGGAGGCCGCAAGGGAAAGACATTGAACGCCCCTTTGGCGTTCTCCAAAGTTGCTTTCAGGTTATGGCAAGGCCATTTCTTGGACACTCGTTGAAGAACATTAGCAATATAGTCTCCGCGTGTTTGATTATGCACGATATGTGCGTGTCCGACAGAGTCATGGACCGTGATGTCTATGTTGGGGGGTACAATCCTGCAAACAGTTTGACAATGGATGAGGAAACCATTGAAAACGAAAACAGCGAGGCTGGTATGCCTGCAAGAGGCGATCGACAAATAGGGCTTGCTAGTGTTGGGGACGCAAATGTTGTCCAGAATATACTGGGTGGATCAACAAATCATTGGCGAGAGGTCAATGATAGATAGGAACACGCAAGGCTCCATCTTGCACTTCTAGTAGCATTAAATGGATGAGGAGGAACAAACAACAAGTATTGGAGAGTCTCTCTCGTATCGTACTATCTTTCTTTGGTAATACTACTACTACCTAGTAATCAAACTTCTGCGGTGGTGAAGCTTCAGTATAATGAACTGCTGTGGTCGTCTTGTTGTTTAGCTTCTCATCATGCTGTGTTGTTGCAAATTGAACCTCATTTGGGATTGTTGATCCACCAGCACTTTCTCCAACAGCAGCTCTGTTTTCATCCTTGCTTATCTCCATGAATGCCGTGCTGCTTGCTTCAAGAGGATGTTGAACTTCACTTGCGGCGGGCGGTGTTCTCGGAAACCCGCCAAGCACAACGCCTGAGATCTAAGTCTCGTGCTGCTCTGCAAGAATTCTAGCTTCGTCGTCTTGAATCTTTTGCATCATCTGAAATTCCATGTTGTGCTTTCCTCAAGAAATGTACATTGACACCATTTTCATCCATTTGTCGTGTGTCCCCATCCGCAACTCTTCACTCTTTAGTGATGCATTTGCAAAGGAATGCAACAACAAGATCCTTTGTTGCATTTGACGTTTCTGTTAGAATGCTCCTGCTGCTGTTGTTAATGGAATCAAATGGCGACAAGGAGGATGCACCAACAATCAATGGTGACAGTGATCATGCATCCTCTATCTTCTTGATTAATTTGGCCTTCTTCATACCCACCGGTCTTTCCATGCTACTACCTTGCGGAGGCACATTATTGTTTACTTTCCTCTTCCTCGCCGCTCTGCTGACAATTGCAAAACCCTCATGCACCTCTTCGTTCTCGTCGCTCAAAGAATCAGCGTGGTCACATGGCATTAGCGTTGCACTACCAGCAACTATTGGATCAAACTTTGGCAGCTTGTGGAGCACTGGAACGCACTTAGCAGAGCGGAAAAGCTCACCTGTTTCATCCTTGTATAAGTTGCCCGCTTCCTCGATGTATTTCTCTTCATTCCACCCGCTTTGTTCAAGCCTTTCAATTGTTTGTAGTACTTATTCCAAAGCTGCATGCTTTGAGATCTTCTTTTTCCACCTCTGTTTGACTGAATCCTTGATACGAGGTTGAATGTCTTGTCCAGATTCCACCAATTCCTTTGTTGCAACATCTGTCCAACTCCTTGGATAGGATCAACCGTGACATGGGCATGTGCTACTGCTCCATCCTCTGAGTAATTTGGCATCCGTCCACCTTCAACCGCAGCTGATGTTTTTGGGCGAGCTCCCTTCTTCTGCGTCTTAGTTGTGTCACTCGTCTTCGGCAGCATCTTTCTACTATTCTTCCTAATCATTGCTGGACTCGTCCTAGCTACTCCTTGCAGAAGAACTTTCACCATGATCCTTGTTGCCATCCCCGCCTGACAATTTTGATGATGAGTCATCATCCTCCTCGTCATCGTCGTCAATTTCTTCAGATGTAGATGCTGCAGGCGGCGTCGTGGAACATTCTCACGTCCTTGTTGCTTCGTTGTTGTCTTTGTCCCTTTTGCACTCTTCCTTCTAACATCTTTCCTTATATCTGCTTGACTGCGTTCGTGATTCTTCCTGCTGTTATCATGTCGAGAAGAACGTCGAAGTGGGGGGAGATTGCAGAGGAGTTGTTGGCATGCTGGTGACGCCGAGAAGGCAGATTTATGACATGAGGTCTGCTGGCGCAATGATGGAATCACAAGACAAGTTGTATTGCTTGGAATTTGTGCTGTTCTTGCTTGGCCAATGGCAGAGTGCTCACAGAGAATAGTATCTTCAATTTGGCTGAATGAGAAGTCTGCCAACGGCATCGTAAATGCTGGACTTCCGGGCTGTGTCGGCTCCAATGCAATTCATGTCATATTCGAGAAGATTAAATACCAACTCCGACTGAGTCAACTCAGTTTCAAGAGCTTCCATACATCAAGGGCTTTCGACATCACTGTCAATAACAGGCAACAGATTCTTGCAACATTAATGGGCCATCTGGCGCAATGGAATGGCAAGACAAGTTGTATTGCTTGAAATTTGTGCTGTTGCTTGCTTTGGCAAATGGCAGAGTACTCAAAGAGAACATCTTCAATTTGAATGAGAAGTCTGCCAACGGCATCGTTGTTTAAGTTCCATACCAAGGAGCCTGGGAATGAATTAGACAATGGATACTTAAACTTGCCAAGCAACAACAGTGCCACCGATGACGACAAGAAACCCCATGCAGCGAGATTCAATTTTCAAAGTGACTTGCGTTTGTCTGAAAGGACATTGAATGTACCTATGGAATCCTCGAACGTAGACTGATATTCGTTTAGGTGGACAATAACAAGGGGGTGATTGTGCTGTGCAGTACACAACTGGCTGGCTTCTGGAAGTGTTGCGTCTTATACGGGAGAGAAATTTTGGGATTACATTATGCAAGTAATGTGCAGGATCATTTGCCAGTACCAATGCAACAAGTGTTATCTCCCATTGGACTTCAAAGGTACAATGCAACTAATGAAATAAATTTAACAGCACATGTCAACAATGCAGTAATTCTCATGTACCAAGCTACCGCAACCACCAGTTTACAAGACAAGAGCGACAGTATGAAAGAGAATGTGTGACAACTGTACTACAAGTGGTTATATACCTTTCATTACCATACTTCCAAAAGAAGCTCATAGAACATTTTGACATTTCATTTTTCGAAAAAGACACTTTGATGGCCAGGGAAGCAGAATGGAGAGGTGCAATAAACATCTAGCTAGTACTAGTAACTAGGTACAATATTTGTAAGTATTAGTTACTAGCTATGGTGTAGCTAGCTAATTCCTAAGTTCTTACTTGCTTACTAGGAGGTGAATGAAGAATCAGAATTCTCGTCGTCTTGCCGTTCCTTCTTGTTGATCTCGTTTCCCATGCTCAAGCGAAATACATCGCCACGCAACTGTGGCACAGCTAAAAATGATAAGTGTTGATTTTCGAACAACCCGCCCCAGATGATAGTAAGACACATATGGTTGCGTTCCCCCAAACTGGTGGAAGTCGCGTGGTTTCCTGTTCAAATTAAAGAAAGTAGCAGAGGAATGTTGCGAGAAACACAATGCGATAGGGGCAGAAACACAATTGTGAGTTGGTCCGTACCTGAGGATTGATTCTTTCTCTAAGAACATTAAACCAGTACAGCACGACATAATCCAAGACCATGCTTGCACAAATCATCAGATGGTAGAATATCAAATTTGATGGCATATTGGTCGGGATTCGGAAGTCATGGAGATGTTCATTGTTAAATCCAATATAACTGACCACTGCAAGGTTCTCAATTGACAAGTTATCGAGGAACGTACGCAAGCAAAAGCTTGTCATTGGTGCTTCTTGTTCCTAAACTTCTTCCTCGTGTCAAATTCCCGAATTGACAGACTGGAACCATATTGACTTTGTCGACTTCCATCTATAATTACTGCAGCAGATGAGTACAGCACTCTTGCCCACTTTTGGTCTCTTGGCTTGCTACTACGTACGATTTTATTGCCACCATCAAGTTCTTCCCCGATCTCTTCACGTTTGTCTCGTTCTTTGCTGCTAATAAAGCAGCAGCAGCCACCAGCTCTCGCCGTCGACCGTTTCACTAGAGATGACACAGCTGGCATTTTGGAATCGTCTGCGCACGAATTGCATTCCGCCTCCTGACAATTCTGGTGAATCACTCTAGTACCATTGTTCTGCAACTTGTTAGCAATGTCAATGCTCGCGAAACAAGTGCACCATTTGGTCAAATCCTGCATTCTTGTGTCCTGAGATTCTAGTAAATTGCTGAGCAAAGTGCCCGGAGGTACTTCATGTTCCACGCATCTACAGGCTTTGAATCAATGGAGTTGATGCTCCCATAAATCACAATGCTGTTAACACCAAGAAGTGTCCAGTCATTAAAAAACGCATTGTCCTTCATCTTTTTTAGCAGCATTTCATGATGTTGCTTTGCCAACATGATCTCTGACTCCTGTGAAGCATCGTCCATGATCAGCACAAGAACGAGCGAGTAGACTACAGTAGCTAGCTAAGGACTTGAAGGATAAATCAGCATGAAAGGTCATCGTAAATGTGGTAGGGTGCAGCCTCAGCCACTCTGCCTGTTAGCAGAAAAGTGGTGGTGTCAGATTCGCTACCGCTCACTGTCATATTGTTACTGGACGCTGTCTAACGGTGTTGACAAGCATCCGTATCAACTGTGATTGGCTGTTTTTTTTAATTCAACCCGCACACAAGTGACCTTTGATCGGATTCTTGATCGTCAACTCACAATACATGTATGCGGGAATGGTTTTTGACATCACTATGTACTATGCAATCACTCTGGGAAGGCTGTTGCTTCCCCAGGCTTCTTCACAATGCAAGGTGACCAATTCCCAATTGATCACCTATGTACTGCTGATCGGGAATCTTTCACTGGCATCGTCCTATCATTCACACTTCAGCCAGTGAGCGTCGATACCAAAACTACTGCGTTGATGTCCGTATTCCATATTCAATCTACCAAGAAGGGTCTACATGATTCAGTACCTCTGATTTACATTTTTCTAAAGTTACTATAGTGCTCACAATTATTCACCAGCTTGGTTTCCTCAGTTAGAAATCCTTGTTCCCGGTAGATAATGTTTGTTCCAACAAAGATCAAATCCAGCACCGCCTCATTCACCTAATTGATAGCTCCGGTTGTATCAATCAAGAAGGTAAATTCCTAATGTCTACTGCACCAGTCAAGATCACAGGAACCCACAGGCGGAGGCACTCATCACATCCTACCTTTTTCCGGGTTTTTCCGCGAATTGAACGGCTTAGAGCATGTCTTAGTATCATGGGTAGCTATAAGTCAATCGTGTTTGAAAAAAATCCAAAATGCAATTCTTACGAGGGGGGTCAAATGGTATAACTTTTTAAACCCCTTGGGGTATAGTACTGTATCATTGCTCATAATAAACAGTTTCCACATGAATTTTCACACCATATCATTATACCAGATTGTTAATCATCATAACATTATTCAGAGTGATTCATAATCACAAGGAATGCACAACCACCATTGTTTATCATCACAATATTATTTGGAGTGATTCATAATCACAAGGAATGTACAACCACCATGTCAACTCCACCAGAAACTCCTCCACGACACTGTTGCTATGTTGTTGTTCACCACTATCAACACAGCTGCATCCATCATATCAGAGTCATCATCCCAATCAAGCTCATGCATACCATCATTATCACTGCCATTATCATCCATTGTGAATGATGATTGTTTGACCAGTGAAAGGATTGTTTGATTGATGAAGGTGTTGATGATACAGCGCATTTATGTCATGGTGACATGGTGACATCAGGCGTATACGACATTTACAATAAGAATTGCGCATTACATTTTTTTTAGGGTATGAAATTTTACTTTTACGCCCCCCGCGACAAGATATGCTCTTTTATTATCTCTTTCTACATTGATTTGAACAGGTTATCGAGTCCTACTACCAACGTTTTTTAGCGGTCGACTAACAACGGGCCTTTATTTAGAAAAAAAGGAACTCTCTTCAACAGTAATGATGTCTTCGGACACCACATATGGCTGGTTTCATGGTTTTCTTACGTATCGTACAACTCGTGTAGGCTGAGTACAAATTTTCACGACTTCATACTTCTCACTCCGACCCTGCATGCTCGCACGTCGAAATAACACGAATATTGCCACACAAAAAAACGAGCCACGGACCATGATGGTGTAACGACGAGTTCACAACCTTCCACTTTGAAACTGCCAACCCTTTTGCTGCAGCTAGCTTCGTTATCAACGTGAGGACAGTGTCTGGCTGGCAAGGGTCGGCAGTTAAGCAAAAATGAAGACACTACAGACATACTACCAGTGTTGGCTCGAAGTCATCAAGCAGAAACGATATCAAGACAAATGGCTGTCGGACGAGACCTATTTTTGAGCAATCAAGGCCCAATTTCCAACCCTCGAGGCCCTTGGATTCGATAGGGGTATGATGAACAAAGCCATTTCATCATGTGGAGGTGCTACCCTTGATGACTTCACCGAATCAAACCAAACTGGGCGATTCAGACGAGCAGCCAAAGGCCACGATATCTTCGGAAATCCAAAGAGAAAGATTTGGGGATACTTTATAACGAAACCAGGAGGATTGGTTGAACGCCCGCCTGATGGAAAGAAGAGCTTTTGTCATTATTGCAAGATGCAAGCATAAATGATCGCTACAGTGTTGCTCGGATTGCCAGAAGTTGTTGATTTGACGACGGAAATGCAGAGCAATCTCTGCTAAACGAAAATCGAAGCATATGCAGCGGCAAAGGATGAAGCAAAAGAAGCTAAACATGGTCCTTTTCAGCAAAGATTGTCGAGGAGACGTATTGGGATAGTCCTGAAGCTAAGAAACTCTTTCTTGGACACGCAAACGATGATCGTGACGTTCAAAATGTTCTTGAGCAACGAATCGAGCGAGTCCAGCAGGCCAATCGGACAATGGATGGTTGGAAGGATGTTATAGATAAGCATGACAAAGACAACCTCTGCTCTTCTTATGATGTATTCATAATTAGGCAGCGGTGTTCAATACTCTGCTTAGCCTATACGTATGCATTAGAGGAGATGAATTCTGTGCGGTGGATTGAAGATTGCTGTTCTCTTGCGATCGCAGCTTGCAGCAAGATGGGAATCGAAGCTGCCGCTACAAACGAGCGAACTGTTGCGGGCTGGAACGTTCTATTAAGGGCAAATCGTGAGCACTTCCCGATGCCTAATCCCAAGATTCTACACCACAAGCAAAAACAACCCCTTCCCGATTTGCTGGAATACTTTCAGGAAGACGAGATCACGTTACCGTGGCTTGGTTACTGTATTGAAAACCTCGCTGATCTGACTGTTGAGTTAGCAAGGAATGAATTGATCT
>JAKSYS010000394.1:0-57258 GCA_022925895.1 Fragilaria crotonensis
ATTAACGCTTCGTTACTTGAACATCGCTGATTGGCGTATGACATGATGACATGATCGTTCAAACCTGCCATGAACATGCCATGCAAACATCAAATGAAAGGGACGTAATTGGTGCATGTATGTCGTCTCACGTAAAATGGAGCGACGCATTTGAGCTTTTACTTGAACAACCCTGAGTGTCTAATTAATCATCGTGCTCTCTCATGCCCCAAACATGCATCCAATCCAGTAGTCTGTTTCCATCTGAATGGCAATGAATGACGCAAGCGCAAACGAGCCCTCCGCATGGAATCATTTGCTTCCACGACGTTTGTAACTCCCCATCTATCACTACCCGGTACTAGACTTGAATATAAAGCCTTACACCGTCTCAAGGTACGGGCGCAGGCCTAGAACTATCCACAGAATTGATCCGCTTATTTGGTTTAAAACCGGATCACAGACAGCAGCCTTGCACTCGTGGCGGCATTACAAACTATGTTCGAGTCCGGTTAGCGCTCTTGGTCGACTTGCACTCTGCACGGACCTGGTGTGATGTTCCATGGATGCGTCGGAAATCACTATCCTACTCTTCCATTCTTATCCTCTCCCCTAAGTTTTGCTGCACGTGGCATAACTATCAGCTGTTGTTCTCTTTCATTGGATAATAGTGAAGAACTCTGGGTTGGTCGTCACCTCGTTGGGCACTCTCTTTGAGCTGCAGGCTCGAACCCTGATGTAACTTTGAATATATCGACTATCGCACCAGTCAGGCACATCGCCATTGCAGACCCCCCGACCGACGTAAGTGGGTTCCTACCGAGACAGCAGATGACCGCTCGATCCCGCAAGGTCGTGCCACTACCTTCGGGTGATGAACGATCTGGCTTGCGGATTCGTTGGAGAGGTGATGAAGTTTATACTCTGATGGGGTTCATCATCAATGCTGAAGGGTGATTCGTTTTGTAATGGCTGGTTCCATAGCGTCCCCGGATCCTTGTGAGGAGACGAGCCAAGGCCCGACATTGAGTCATCCGGTTTGTCCGTCCTCTGAATTGTGTAATTGTTATCCAGCTGTTGGCATTCATCTAATAAGTCAACGAATCCGTGTTGGCATGCAAAAGCCGACTGATCAATGGATACCAGAACAACCCTACAAACACAAACACGACTGATGGATCATGCTTTATGCCAAAACCACAATCGTTTTTGTCCGTGATCATTTTGTCATACGGCATCTTGCAACGAAAGCCAACGAGTGCCACGCATCGAGTTTATACGTGACACTCGTTTATATGAATGAGAAGCCCCACAATTTCGAAACACAAACCTATTACGAGTGCAGTACTGGATAGGGACACGAAGGCTCATACAATATGGATCCAATACGCTCTAGACATCAACTCTAGTACAGGAGAGCGAGAGAGAAGGAGAATACAGCGATATAAGTCATGCCCGACGCAGCGAATGTCAACGATTTGGTGACCGCCAAGGAAAGAAAAGGAGAGAAAGGGGAGAATCTTGCGTCGATCCGAGATGTGTTTTCATTCGGCGAGAGCAAGTTTTGGTTGGTCGTCTTCGGGTTCATTTGCTCCGCCGTCACCGGGTGCGTGTTTCCAGCCATGGTCTTCGTTTTTGCCAACTCGTTCCAAGCGATCGGGGGGTCAACTTCTCAAGCTGATTTTTTAGACGGTGTTCGTCGTGTCTCCTATAGTATGATGGTGTTGGGGTAAGTAGTATGCGTCGTACACTTCAAATGTCAACAGAGCAGTCCCAGTACAATGTTGTTAACATTTAATCATGAAAGATCAATGCCCTTTGTATTCATGACTGCCGAGACGATTCTCCTTGAGTCCGCAGCTGGTATAATGGCACGTGACCTGAAGCGCAAATGGTTTCGAGCACTTTTGAGGCAAGACATGGCTTTCTACGACATCAAAGATGTATCTGGTACAGCGGCTGTAATAACAAGCAATGGGCACAAGTTCAAAAAGTATGTATTTCTTTTACTCGCTATCCTTGCGTCTTGGATTACTAGTCGCTAACTCAGTTTTGGTCCTCAGAGGCACCGGACGCAAAATGGGGGAAGTCGTACAGTTCACATTCACCTTAATCGGAGGCGTGGCATACGCGTTATATTCCTCTTGGCAGACCACCTTGATAACTCTCACGGTCGTACCTTTCATGAGTGTGAGCGCCTTCTTCCTTATTAAAGTGACCACAACTCAAAGTGCGCGCGCGAGCAGACTTACGCAGACGCTGGCGGTATTGTGTACAATACGGTTTCTTCCATTCGACCATCCTTTCGTTGAACGCCGTCCAAAGCATGATTACGAAGTACTCACTGCTACAGAAGATTCTGGATGTAGCTGCTGGCTTGGCGTCGTGGATTGGTTTGGCTAACGGAGCCATGATGGGATCGTTTTTGCTCTCGTACTGTGCGATTGCATTATACGGCTCCTACCTTCTATGATGCCGTCAGAGGTAGTGGTTGTGATCCAAGTGGCACTGTACCAGGTGCCACCTCTTGTGTTCCTCGTGGGGCTGAGGTCTTTGGTGCTCTGATGGGAATGACCATGGCGGCCGGCGTCCTCCCACAAGTGTCCGTTTCGATAGAAGCAATTAACGGGGCTCGAGAAGCGTGCTTTCCAGCAATTGCCACCATGAAGCGCCAAGTCGGAGCTGACGACCGCGAAGACGCTGATAAAGGAGGCCACGTTCATCGTCGTGGTGAACATGCCCCGCTCCCAAAATACGATATCGATTCGTCGTCGGAAGAGGGCTTGAAGCCGGGCTCTGTTCAGGGCGAACTTGTCTTCGACAATGTCAGTTTTGCGTATCCAACTCGCTCAGAGACCAATGTATTCGATGGATTCTCGCTAAGAATCGCTCCTGGGGAGACGGTCGCATTGGTCGGAGCATCTGGAAGCGGCAAGAGTACCACCGTGCAGCTCATTGAGCGCTTCTAC
Organism: Fragilaria crotonensis; assembly: GCA_022925895.1. Lineage (NCBI taxonomy): Eukaryota > Bacillariophyta > Fragilariophyceae > Fragilariales > Fragilariaceae > Fragilaria > Fragilaria crotonensis. The sequence goes on from JAKSYS010000394.1 coordinate 2,949, forward strand.
GATCCCACTTCTGGATCCCTGACCCTAGATGGACACGATTTAAGGACGCTGAATGTTAAGTGGTTGAGGAGTCAGATTGGGCTTGTTAGCCAAGAGCCAGCGCTTTTTGCTTGTAGCATTCGAGAAAACATTCGATACGGGAAACCAGATGCAACGCAAGAGGAAATTGAGAGTGCTGCACGGAATGCGTACTGTCACGATTTCATCTCAGCATTCCCTGATGGATACGACACTCAGGTGGGCGACAAAGGTATGTCAACGCGGTGGATTCAAAATGCAATGTTAGCTCGCTCTCAACCACTGTCGTGCGTTTAAGGCGCTCAACTCTCGGGTGGGGAGAAACAGAGAATTGCGATTGCTCGAGTCTTAATCAAGCAGCCAAAGATCCTTCTGTTGGATGAAGCAACGTCTGCCTTGGATAGTGAGTCTGAAGGGATCGTCCAAGCTGCCTTGGATAGGCTGCTGCAAGCAAGCGAGAGGACGACAATTGTGATTGCTCACAAGCTGTCGACTGTAAGAACGCCGACATGATTTGCGTCGTGAATGAAGGTAAAATTGCGGAAATAGGAACTCACGATCAACTGATGGCCAGAAATGGTCACTACTATGCACTTGCAGAAGCACAAAAACAAGGAAAGAAGTCAGACCATTACGAAACAGATTCCAACATTCCCATTTTCTCTGAAAGTGCTGCGCAGGCTCCAGAGGCTGCTGTAAACACTATCATCGCCGACAGAGAGCATGACGTTCTGATGCGATTCAGAGATGTAGCTTTCAGTTACCCTTCCCGTCCAGAAAACAAGATCTTCAGAGGACTGAATTTGACAATCTTAAAGGGAGAGACACTCGCTCTTGTTGGACCCAGTGGTCATGGTAAGCAACGATGATTGTTGCTGATGTGTGTTCCATGAGTCGCTAAACTTCATCAAATCTGATAGGCAAGAGTACCGTCATTCAACTCATCGAACGTTTCTACGATCCTGATCGGGGTGTGGTTGAAATGCACGGAACCGACTTGAAGGATGTTAATGTCGCGTATCTGAGGGACAAAGTTGGCTTGGTTAGTCAAGAACCCACATTGTTCGACGCATCGATCGCTGACAACATTCGTTACGGAAAACCTGATGCGACGCAGGCAGAGTCGAAGAAGCAGCGAGGAGGGCGAACATGCACGACTCAATCATGGACTTTCCTGAAAAGTATGAGACATCCGTCGGCGCTGGCGGAATTCAGATGTCTGGTGGCCAAAACAAAGGATTGCAATCGCCCGTGCCCTGATAAAGAAACCCGACATCTTGCTCCTAGATGAAGCAACTTCCGCTCTTGACACTGCCAACGAGAAGGTGGTTCAAGCGGCTCTCGATGAGATAATGCATTCCAAGGCCCAGACGACAGTGGTCATTGCACATAGGTAAGTCAATTTGCTACAACCTTAGGTCCTTCAAGTCGACCATGATTGCTAACTGTCTTGTCTTGCATCTCAAGGTTGTCAACGATTCGCAACGTAGACCGCATCGCCGTCATCGAAGGTGGCCGAGTCTGCGAGATTGGGACCCATGATGAGCTTATGGAAAATCCCTCGGCCGATACCGACGTCTTCAAATGCTTCAAGATATCGACGCCGATGATGTGACGATAGCCCAGCTTCGGGAAACCGGTAAATCTCATGCCCTGGCAATAGCGCAAGATTCCAGGATGAAGAGCACATCGACGCTGGAGAACGTTTTGAGGAGCTCGACAAGGAGAGAGTAAAGAAGAATGCAAAGCGGGCGTGGGCGATGGGCGCTGAAGATGGTGGCTATTTCTTCGTCGGGGCTATTGGCGCCTTCATTGCGGGTCTCGTATTTCCAGGATGGGGTAAGACTGGTGTGATGTTGCCAATGCCTGCTATAAGATCCCAGCTGACACTTTGTGGGCTTTGCAAATCGTTGTACGTGTAAGGATTCATCTTTGCTTACATGATTGAAATGTTGTATACGCCCATTTATGTCTGCGAAAACGATGTGATCCAGTCGCCGCCAGGCGATCCTGCCATACGCCACCTGCCAGGAGTATTGGAACGCTTCTGCTGATTCGATGCGAGATATGTCCTTCAAGGTGGCCTTTGGGTACATCGGAACAATCGCGGCAGCAATGATTGGGAACATGCTTTTGTTTTACGGGTTCAACATGGCATCGGAACGAATGAATAAGCGTGTTCGTGACGCTGCTTTCGCATCACTTGTACGGCAGGAAGTGACCTACTTTGACTTGCACCCAGTGGCTGATCTCACTTCGCGCCTGGAAGACGATGCGGCTCTCCTGAAAGCATTCTGTGGCGAGCCAATACGGACAATAGTTATGAACATTGCATCCGTCGTGGTGGGCTTGATCGTGTCCTTGATATTCATGTGGCCATTCGCATTGGTAACGCTGTGAGTACATCGTGATGAATTCTTGTTTTGAATCCCAAAGCGTACCTAATCTTTCCGTTCATAGCTGTATCCTTCCATTCCTGGCGTTTGGGGCCGTGATGAAAATGAAGATGTTCATGGCCGAAGACGTTCTTACGGACTACGACGATGAGCACTCATCGGGTGCTATCGTCATTGAAACACTTACCAACATCCGCACCGTTGCCTCTCTCAGTGCTGAAGAGGAACGGCTGCAAGAATTTGACGCAGCACTTAGTGCTGAGGACCCCAACTCACTTTGCGGTAATGTTATCACCGGTTCAGGATATGGCCTTGGCCGATTCGTACAAATGTGGGGCACGGCGCTATTGTTTTGGTGGGGAGGTTATCTCTTGGTCAACTATCCAGATTCTTTCGATTTCCGCGACTTCCTTATTTCCATGTTCTCTCTCCTCTTTTCGCTTTCTGGTCTGGGAATCGCCGCTCAGGGTGCCACGGACCGCGACAAGGCGAAGTTGGCGGCAGAAAGGATCTTCGAACTCACCGATCGGGAGAGTCAAATTGATCCCCTGAGTGAAGAGGGGAAGAAGGACGTATAGTTGAAGGTGCGGGAACAAGGTGCTAGCTCCAATGTGGCGGTTCGAGTGCACATCGGAGAAGGAAGGTCTGGTGTTAGCCTTTTCTTGTGTTATCGTGGAAATATAATATCATACTACGTAGTACCTTTTAGAAGGAGCCCTTGCAGGACGAACATCATCTTCATCTTGGTATAACTTAAGATATCATGATATCACATGTGGATCTTATTGCTCAAGTCTCACGCGCTTCCGTCCGAGACACTACTTGTACGGTACATATAAGAGCATGCGCACCGGTAGCGCTATTTTGTAGCGTCTTTAGAAACTTAAGGTGTCTTTAGAAACCTATTTTGGACATTTCGGAAATGTCCTGTGTGGGTCGTATCCCACACCCGTAACGCTATTTTTTCGTCAGATTCAAAAACTGGCGCGGACCCGCGCCCAAAATTACAAAGATCGGATCCGCGCCATTTATTACGACGTATGATTCGTATGATCCATACTTCACTCCGATCTTTGTCGGAACTGTCTCGGCACTGTCCTCTCTTGTCATATCCTGTCTCGCACTTGTTATCATGAGTACCACTACAGGAGCAGGAGAAGACGATGGGCTACCTGGTTTGCGTGCAAAATGCATGCCGAACTTCAGGGCCGAAGAAGATTTGTGGCTTGCTGAGGCGTATGCCGCAGTGACTGTCGATGCCGCTGTGGGTACTGATCAGAATGGAGCTACCTTTTGGGGGAAGATCAGGGATGGATATATCGAGAAAGGTGGGAGTGCTGGACGCACTGCTGTCTCCCTTCAGAACAGATTCAACCGATACCTCCAAACGGACGTCAACAAGTACATTGGTATGTTGACTAGTACCTTTCGGGAGTATCATAGCGGATGGTCCCTTCAGGATTACTACAACGATGCGAAGAGGAGGTATGTTTGCAAGTACCTCAAGCCTTTTAAGTTTGAAGACGTTTGGACCGTCCTCAAGGAGAATCTTGTAAAGTTCCAGATTCCTCCGATGTCATGGATTCTAGGGTTCAGCGAGCCTTGTTCTTTTGCGATGACGACAACAACGACAATGCTGGTGCTTGTGCTGGAACTGACAAGAGTGAAGAAGCTGGTAGACGTGCTACGGCTGTTTCTGCAGCGCCTGTGCAACGATTTATTCCTGCTGGTGTAGGTATGTACACCACGCCCCACAATGGGGAAAAAGAAGACGAAGGCTGTCGCGTACGGCAATAAGAACATCACCAGCAAGAAGCAGAAATCGGACGCAGAAGTGTCGAAGAATAATGCGGTTCTTGATGCTGCTACTACTCACCGAAACAATTCCATTGCTGTTCTTGCAGAGACCGCAGAAGAAGAACGACCTTGTCGAGCAAGAGTTTGCTTACAAGCTCTTCGAGAGGTTTCCGCACACAGCTGAGGCTGATGCATTTTTGCTGAAATGAGGAAGAAGTACCTTGAAAAGTACACTGGTACTACGACTGGTACTACGGCAGGTGGTGCTGCGGTCTTAGACGAGGGTCAAGTCGTTCCAGCTGACTCCCCTACTAGTACTGACGACTCCTCCTGCTTCCAATGACTCGTCCCTACTACTGACAAACCCTGCTGCTTCCAATGACGATGTTGACGACGAAAGCAATGTCGATGACGACGACGACGGCAGCAGTTATATCGACGCTCAAGGTCTTTATGTCCCTGGAGGTTTTGTCAGGGACAAAGTCCTTGACAATTGGATGGGCCGGTGCGCACCACCGATCGATTTGAGTCAGGAGGAGTCGCTTCCTCCAACTCAGCGCCTTGTCCTTGCTCTGCAGAGAAACCAGAACGTTCAGGATGTGGTTGACAGTCAGTTGACCATGTTGGAGTAGGTAGCCATGACGTCGTGACAACACTATGAAAGTACCACGGCAACGACGACAACGACAACAACAAGAACAACAAGGTATTTGTCGCGACGTACTAATTCGGAGTTAACTTTATGTCAATAGTAACTAGTAAAGAAGAACATTCATTTAATTGTTGTCCACCATATTGTCATCATCGGTATCTTCGCCGCCGCCATGCTCGTCGTTCCAGTTCTCCCACATCTCGACCATCAAGTCATGTTGAAGTAAATTGTGACTTGCAACACTTTGCATGTTTGTCACCAACTCTTCTCTCTGGTCAATTGTTTGCCCCGGATCACGAGGTACGACAACAAAGTGATGCATTGGATCGTAGTTTGCGTCATCATTGAGGTAATCACCGTCGATGTTGTGCTCACGTGAGTAGTCGATAATTAAATTATGCAAAATAACGTCCGCATCACAGTGTCCATTGCGCGACGGTTCCACAAACGACACGGACACGACAATATGTGAAGCGAGCCTGCAATATCCCAAAGGCACGCTCAATGTCCTTACGTTTGGCCTCTTGAGCCGTCACGAAAATTTCTGCATTGCAGTCGTCGCATTCGGAATGGTCTTCACGAAACACGCATAGTTTGGGTAGATACCATCCGCCAACCAGTATGCTACCGAGTGTTCGTTACCATTCACTGTAAAATCAACCCTTGGAGCTTCCCCTGAACGGCATTGAAAAAAGGCGACCGATCCAAAACACAGATGTCATTCAGACTTCCCGGTGATCCGAAGTTGAAATGCCAGAACCTGGTACTCTGGTCAGCAATTGCCTCCAAAATGACGGTTGGCACGCCACTCTTACCCTGAAACATACCCTTCCAAGAAGAAGGGCAATTCTTCCACTCCCAGTGCATGCAGTCAATTGACCCAATGCACCCTGGGAATCCTGCTGCTTTACCCTCGTCAAGAAGTCTGTTGAGGTCGTCAATTGTCGGGTAACGAAGTGCTTCTTCACCGTAGACGGCAATTATTGCATGACAGAAACGTTTCAAGCATTGCATACCTGTCGACGCTGCCATGCGATACTTGTCGTCATGTTCCATGGGCGACACGCCTGATGTCAGAAGACGGACTGCAGAACAAACCTTCTGTAGAGTAGAAAGACCAAGTTTTCCGGCAGCATCTTGCTTCTGTAGAAAATAGGGATCACGATTGGAGAGCTCCTCAACAATGTTGTCAAACAGGCCCTTTGGGAGCTTGAAAAACTTCTTGAAGTACAAGTCATCATACACCGGAGTTGGGCCCCAAAAATCATTGTATAACAAGTGTGAGTACCTGACACGATGAGGTTTGGTGCCTTTCCAGGACGAGAACCACCCCACACAGCAGGTGGTGGTTCCTCTTCCACCACATGGTGAACCACTTCATCATCCTGGAATTCCTCGTCGTCAGCAAGAATGAGGGTTGTCGCAATATCGATGATGTCGGCATTGTCGTCCAACAAGAGGAAGAGAACATCCATGTTGATTGGTGTTGGTTTTCGTTTGTGAATCCTTTCCAAGATATGGTGCACGATCGATGGAAGCAAGTCAATCGAACTGATCAAATAGAAGAAGATCCTGCAATCGAACTGATCGAATAGGACATATTTCGACACGCTACAATCTGACATTTGGTGACCAAACGCTATTCCAACGTCTACATGTGGACGTTGGAATAGCGTTTGGTCAGAAAATTGCGTCGCAAAAGTTACAATGTAGCGTATCGGGCCCAACCGGTGGTTATAATTTTACATTTTTTCGGTCAGATCTGACCGAAATCAGAAAATAGCGTTACCGGTGGGCATGCTCTAATGCCGCACATCTTCATAGTCCGAGTACTCGAGTACTTGTATGCATACCCTATCTACCTATACCGTACCATTTCAGACAGTAAACGGTACTCGGTAATCAGTATCACGAAACGTCAAAGCGGATTAAGTGAAGGCGGCAGTCGCCTGCCTCTAAAATAAACCCCACAGTTGACAGTTGGCCCCCGCATCGGACATCGTACCCGGTGCTCGGAGTAATACCATTACCATCGGTGCATCGACGGAGGACGTGTGACAGGAGGGTGCATGTGCTAACTCCGAACTCTGTAATACAGGAACGAGTGAATCGGATTGAATTGATTTCCGAACGAATGAACGCTCGAATCGCATCGCTGCTCGGTATTATTTTGCCAGGTTGCTGGGCATTTGGCTTTTGGAACGCTGTCAAGACGAACAACGTCCGATGTCTAAGCCATCAAGTGGCTCCAACTGATGATATAATAACAGGCTGGCTGACAGAAGAAGAGACCGAAGAATCACGATCGCAACGAAACCTTCGCTTCGGTGCGGTTGGTCGGCTGTACGCAAACCAAGCACTCAACACAGCTGTTGATTCAAACGAGTTGGATCCTCATCTTCAGATAATTGAATTGCTGAATCGGTCGACTGTTGCGGTCGTAGGTCTCGGCGGGGTCGGTTCCTGGGCGGCAGAAGCACTCTGCAGGAGTGGAGTCGGAAACCTAATTTTGATTGATTTGGACGACATTTGCATCTCCAATACGAACCGACAGCTTCACGCAACATCCACTTCCATTGGTATGATGAAGATTGATGAAATGAGGCGTCGTCTGATACACATCAATCCTCAATGTTCTGTGACCAACATTCATGATTTTGTAACGGAAACTAATGTTCACGACATTCTGGACAGTATACTTCCAGATGTGAATGTCATATTGGATGCTATTGACGGCCGAAAGGCAAAGACGGCTCTCATTGCCGCCTGTGTAGAAAAGAAGATTCCTATTGTCACATGTGGCGGCGCGGCGGGGAAGAGAGATCCCACCAAGATCATCGCCAGTGATTTGGCTCGGGTGAATGGCGACGATCTGCTCGCAGCCGTTCGACGCAATTTGCGGAAAGACTATGGCTTTTCTGAAGGCAAAAATTTCGGGAACTCAAGGGAAAGCTCCCAAGAAATGGAAGATCCCAGCTGTGTACTCAACTGAAGAAACGAAGGAAATATCGAATGTTGAAGACAAGGTCGGTGCCTTTCGGCGATGCGACGGTGCCCTGGGTACTGCTTGCTTTGTTACTGGCACCTTTGGTTTTGTCGCTGCTGGTCAAGTTGTCGATATGATTGCAATGAACAGATTCGTACGGCCGTCCAAGTCGTAACTATAATTTTTACCTGGAACATCCACGCCTCCAATGTTTTCTGCTTTCGGCGCATGTTCCTCTTGGCGAAAGGTCGCGTGAGGCGTCGAATGCTTTCTTTCGAAAGCGAAATGGTGTCATCTTGGGCCAGCTGAATATCGATCCAATAGTCGGCGACGAACAGCTTCCACAACTTGAGAGTTGAGACAAAGGGGTAATTGGTCGCTGCCAAGTTGAATTGTATCCGCAACCTGTCCCTTAGAATTCTTCTCGAGGAGGGAAGCAAACACGTTTAGGACGTCTTCCCAGCTTAGTGGATCTGTTGGTGGTAGTACATTTCGAAATACTGTTTTTCCGAGAATTTGGCATACTTGTTTTGATACGGCAGTAACTTCAGCCTGGAGAGCTTGACCCATCAGCTCGTGGTTCTTTCGTTCAATGAGTCTCCAACAACATCCACGTTGATTCGGTAATCCATAGTAGTGTCGATGTAACTTTGGGGTGGAATCAAACTGAACATGACAGTTGAGGCAGGTGAGTTCTTCGACCGCCAAGTCCAGTTTTAAGGATTCACACAGGCGAATAGCCTTCTTCGTTGAATACTTCACTTCATCATCCAACTCAGTGCTTTCAGGTTGAGTAGGCTGATCATCACCGTCGTCGAGTTGGATAGGATTGGATGCTAGATGGACAGCACGTTGCCAGCAATGGTTTAGAAGCGCCACAGGGGCTTCTTCAATGGAAACATCACACACTGTCGTATCAACGGAGAGATTCGCTCCATCAATATCCTTTGTCTTGAATCTCTTGGTTGAAAGTCGTGCATTCATAAAGGCCACTGGGTGAATTGTGTCACCATGGTCAATATCCCACTCCGCGTCCTCACTGGACGATTTTCGTTTTGAGCGCCTTGAGCGCTTCTCATAAATGCGGTAATCTTCTGCGTGATGCAATTCATCTGTGCGTTCCTTGCCCTTGTATGCACCGAGGCGCATGGATGTCCGCGCCCACGCTGCGCCAATGGACGATAGGTGGTCGAGTGTCACCGTAACATCGTGTCGTTCTCCCGCATTCAATCGTTTCTCACATTGCTCACCTACCGAATCGACCTCGTCACTACCTTCCATCTCAAGCACAAACCTCGTTTATTCAAAGATTCGCAAGCAAACGAAGATGAATGTAATCAAGATAGTCGCTCTAATCTCGGTGGCATCGTATTCGAGTGATTTGAGTTTCATGGTGTCGTGAAGTTCAGTACAGTAATCCGAAAGACTCGTACTGATAAGTATGCATATACAAATTTGGCGTATGATACGTGCTTTGTATGAACACATACACTAACCTCGTGATCCAGACTGTACCAATACCCTGTAGATTCTTCCTGTACTACTAGCGACATCCAGTACCGTACAGCCACTTCCATCCATTTTTTCATTTCTTTGTGATTTTGTCATGGTTGGATTGGGAAAGTACTCCGAGTACAGGACTTGCTAAGCGTCCACACCAGTGCCCCAACCATGAAGTCTCTCTTGCAATGCTGCGGCACCGCAGCCGTTGTCGGCATAAATACTCGTGCCTTCCTCATTAACGGCGACAATGTCTTTGAGTTGAAACAAGAAGGAGCGCTGTCTTCAACCAGCAGCGCTGGTGATCCTCAGCATGACAAGAGTGTTGATCCGATGGAAATTCAATGTGTGGCAGTATCCAAGGACGATGACGATACGCTGTGGTGTGCCGTCTCGCGTTGCAACAAATCATTGGAGATCTATCGAGAATCAACGTTTCAGGTGCTACACGTGACTGCAAAGCGCTCCTCGTGTCTCACGTTCGCTTGGAACAAGGCGCTTGGCGGAATGGTTATTAGTGGTGATCTAGTGGGTGACGCTACAGCCTTCCCACTGGGAGGCACTCGAAAGGGACGTTTGCTATTAGGACACACGGCATCCATGTTGACCGGTGTTCGACTCGTAGGGGGGACTACATTGTTGACGGCAGATCGTGATGAGAAAGTGCGAGTGTCGTCGTTCCCGCAAACGTGCATCATCAAGGGATTTCTGTTGGGACATTCAGCATTCATTTCGTCTGTGGATGCAGTTAATGATGACATGTGCGTAACGTGTGGAGGTGATTTTACAGTGCGGCTGTGGAAGCTGAGCACTTTTGAACAGTTGGCACTGGTAGATACTGACGGAGAATTACCGATTCAAACGTCGACCGATGGTGAGCGCGTGGCTGTGATCTTCCACAATTCAAACACAATTCACATTTACTCCATGAAAACCTTGGAACTGCTACAGACTTTGGAGTCTGCCACGCAACCTCTGGCAGTAGTTCTACATGGCAAAAGCATGATGGTACTTGCCAAAGAGCCGACTCTGTTAGAGGTCTACGCATTAGGGGCCGACACTTCCTACAAGGCAACGACAAACAATGCATTTTCAAAGCTAAATGAGCTTTGCAAAGATGAAACTTTACCCTCTAGCATTCTGGAAGCCGACAGCAGCACTGGTCAGTTGAAATTGGGCAAGACGCAGGAAACCCGAACAGCGAACCCCTCCGATATTCCCTGGAACCGAGTCGACCGCATTCAAAAGGCAAGAGATAGTCGCAATCGACGCAACAAGAAACGCAAAACTGAATCATGAGGAAGCAGCCGTTAGTTGCATAAAAGTTGTAGCTTTTTGATTTTGTTCTTCCATGGGCGGCGGTGGCCCTCGAAATGGTGTGGCTTTATGAATGGTGATGGGCGTTTTCGGACGATCGTCCTTGTCAGTAGCCACCATTCCCATCCGCTGGATGACACTCATACCTGGAAAGAATGTTAGATTGCTCAAATCGATGCATCACGAAGGCTGAGACATCCAATCGACCACCATTCACTCACCAGAATATATCCTTCCGAAAATAGTATGTTTCCCATCCAACCATGGCAATGGCTTCAAGGAGACAAAGAATTGACTCCCATTGGTATTTGGGCCCGAATTCGCCATGCTGACCACTCCCGCACCAGTGTGCTTGAGATTCTTGGAGATTTCGTCTTGAAACTTTCCGCCGTATATGCTTTCTCCACCCCTTCCAGTCCCGGACGGATCACCCCCCTTGATCATAAAGTCACGGATGATCCGATGAAAAATTGTTCCATTGTAGTATCCCGAGGCGGCAAGTGCGGCCAGATTGTGGCACGTCCGTGGAGTATGTTGATAATAGAGTTCAATGCAGAAGGTCCCAACGTTTGTTTCGAACTGGACGTGTGTATATGGCGCTGCTGCCATGTTGATATCAGTGTTTGAATCTGTCAGAGTCTATCGATCCTATGATGGCTGATCTGTGTTCGGCACTCTACGGCCTCTCGACAGTGGACAGAATGGATGAGTTGATTGTCGACGTGATGGGTGGTTCCAAGTTATGATGTTCCCCTGAGCATCTGATATCAAATGTGTTCATATGTTTTTCAGCGCAATTTAATGATGCACAATGCACATACTCGGACAGTAGATCCGTGGACGAGTATTCAAGATGTATGAGCCCAAACAGTACCGTGTACCACGTAGTACCACGTACTGTACCAGTAGTTCATAGTTAAACAGTTACACTCCTTGGAAAACTTCCAGTGTCAGTACTCGTACTGTATATCAAAGTCTACTCATTACTACGACTGTAACAGCACCGGGGGAGTGCAAGACGGATGAGAGGTCGAAGGAATTCGATGGGAGCGATCCGTCCTCGAAAGTATTCCATGGGATCTGGGATGTGACGACAAACGACAGACATCGCCTGAATCCTGAGTCTCCCGTCTCCACCTCTCACGATATGTCGAAACTCGTAACTTGCATTCCGACTTGCGACTTTCGACTGACTTGCACGCCAACCCCACAAACGATCCCTCAAGTGATCACCACAGTCACCAAACTCAACACCTACGTTGATTACCCCTAGTTCGACACACATCCTTCTTACTCAACGACCAACATCTATCATGTCCGTTAGTGGAATGGCAGCATCGATTCGAGCAGCAACCGAGTCAGAGACCTTTGACTTGGGAGGTCAATCGGTGACGACGATAACCAACACAATTCATGATGCATTCTCAGAACCATTTTCCCTCAACGACATGATTCGCATCACATTTGTGACCGGGGCTGGCAAACTGGGACGCCAAAAGTATGATCCCGATGCCGCCAAGGCCGTCACTACGACCTTGCGCGAGCTCGGGTTTGAAGAAGATCGAGCAGCCAGCTGTGTTGCAGACTGTGCTGGATCGTTCAAATTGCAGCACGACACGGGGAAGAATCTCAAGACTGTTATTGTTTTTCCAAAGATACAACAACATACCACTCAGTCCCAGGAACTGGACATTGGAGGATTGTCTTTGTCGGAGTCAATGCTAAAAGAAGGAAGTCCCGAAGCAATGATTGCCTTGTCGTCTAACCAAGTCTTTGAGCGCATGGTCGCAAGCAAGTGCCCGTCATGGACTCAAAAGAAGGGCCTCTTGACGGCAATTGAATCCTTAAAGTCGACTCTTGGTGATCTAGATCGGAAACTCTTGAGCGGTACCTCACTGAGTGAATCGGAACAAGCGTTTTACGATGCAGTCAGTCTAGACTCACTAGAATCTAAGGAAGCGTATGTGCGCAAGGAAACGCAGGCGCAAGTCGAACGAGGAAGTCTTACCAGAGCGGAACTAGAATCACTACTCCAACAAGTTAAGGGACGACTCGACAAGCTACAACAGCAGATTAAGGAGTCAGAGGATAAACCGAAAAAGGTCGAACAACTTCAAGCATCGAAACTTAAACTTGAAGAGCGCGAAGCGATGCTCTCCAAGATTCAGCCCAAAGTTCCTCATAAACTGCGGCACGATGCTGAAATCCAGAAGCTCTTGACGGAGATGGCACCGTTACTCAAAGTCGAAGAGGACACCAAGGGACGGCTCATGAGCGTTAAAGAGGCACAAATGGTGGGTCGAAAATGAAATATTGGAGCAAATTGCTCAGCTCGAGGAGTCCAGTCGAGAATGGTATGAAGAAGACAGCGCCTTTGCTGCCCGTGTTGCACTAACGCATCAAGCCTTCACAGCGAAACAAAAATTGCAAAAGAAAACAACGGCGAAGTCTGCAACCGGAGGAGCGAGCTCTGGTTTCAAGCCTGCTACGAAGTTCGTGACGCCAGGTATGAAGAGTGGCGGAAGTGGAGCTTGGGGATCTAAAGCAGCACCCAAGGCGAAGAAATCACCGTCGGGAGTCTTTGCCGCCATGATGGACAGTGATAGCGATTAAATCGGCGAGGTAACAAATCGAACGTTCCAAGTGCGTGGTATGGAACTCGCTCAGACATCAACCCGCCTTGTGATAGCTGGCCTCGCTCCAATGTCCACTCACATGAAGTGACTGGCGTTTGGAGCGATGAACAGGATCGAGGCTGGGATTTGCGATCGATGACAACCGACGACTGTAGCTTCCTCTTGGAGTGTTTGTTTCATGCTGTGCGTGTAGAATTGCGTTAGGCATAGTGCAAAGGGATTCAGGACCTGAAGCATTGTGGAAAGTGAATGCTATGATCATGATGTTACTGATAAGCTGATAGGGCAGCGTTCAAGTATTGACGGTACGGTACGATAAATTACCAGTACGCATACGCGTAAGAATGAGTAGGATCACAATTTTATCGGTTTATCGTTTTACTACTACTGTCGCTTTCCCGAGTACTCACTACAGACCTTTTGACCTTTGAAGCCCTGTCCCGGTTTTTGGTTATGAGTACAATTTTGACCTTGATTTTAACGCCTTCTCAGAAATGCACCCTACATCTTCTCAATCGAACATAAAAAAATATTGCTTAAGTAAATTTCTAATCTTGCTTGCCTTTTCGGTTTCGCGCCATTCCCAGAGACGGAGTGCTCTTCTTTGTGCGTATGAATTAGTCTCGTCGCACGATCATCACGCTCGTTGGAAGGTAAAAGGTACTAAAGTAACACCTTTTTCTGTCGTAGGGCTTACGTGGGAATTAGTACATTGTTCAGATTTTTTTCCACGTGGAAGGTCACTTCTGTAGTGAAAATCGACTCCTTCAAAAAGCCGAAGTTCGAAACGTCCGTGCAGCTCATGATACAACCCTATCCAAGGAACACAATGCTGCGCTATCACATCGTTGTTTTGGAAAGTGGACGAGATATTGCAATTCTCAAGTATGCAAAAACCGTTAACTACTCTGAAATAAAGATAAACTTTAGAAGTATACTAATTCAGGAGTGTCACCGGCAGCATAACGGCTGACCGGCTGGATCGGGACACTCCTTCAGAGCCCGAAAGGTCTGTAGTGTACTAGTACCCTTTATCGAACTTTTCCAAGGCATATCATCCGTCACGGACGGATTTGAACGGCAGCCATATGCCATACAGGGCTTGTTAGTGAACCTGTGACTTAGTGATTTTTTTTCACTAACTATCACTAACTAAATAGTTAGTTTCACTATGACTACGCTCTGCCTGCCTTAGTTAATTTAGTAACTAAATAGTCACTAAATTCAATATGCACATTTGCTGAGTAATGCAGGCTGCGGGCTGCGGACTGCGGACTGCGGACTGCTCAGAGCAGACGAGTCGTTCAATATTATCAAACGGATTTAGAATCCTATATCCGTCACCTTGTCTCTTGTGTCAGCATCCTGCACAATCACAGTAATACACGCTCAGAATTCAATTTGCTTGCTCCTCTGCCGCCTCACTTGTCAATTCTCACTTGTCATCGGTCGTCGTATTGATGGATATCGAAGGGGTTGGCGGCGATACTGTGCCAGGAGAGGACCGAAACGAACAACCGTTGCAAGAGATATCAAAGGCGGAGCAGCGCGCAATTACTAAGGTGGCAAAGAGTTCTTGGGTTTGGAATTACGTTTACCAACTAACCAATGGGCCGATCGAAAAATCTGGCCATGTTTGTAAAATATGCTATGACAATATTGACGTTGACAATGCTCCCATGAGAGTCTTTCAGAAGTGTTTGATTTCTCTCTACAATGAATCAACTTCAAACGGAGAATCTCATCTTAAAACGCACCACAGGAATGTTATCCCCAAGGCTCAAGGCAAAACCAATGGTTGTCAATTCAGTCGACAGTTCACAATCTGAATCGGGATGACGACGATGAGCTTATTCCTAGCAAGAGGAAACGACGCCGTCAACAACCAAGTTCATGCTGCAATTGCTATGCTGGTTGTCAATCGCCGATTGCCACTGTCATTTGCCACTGATCCTGAATTGACTGCCATCATTGAGCTTGCAAGTCACTTAAAACCTGGATCATACAAGGCCATGACCCGAGGAAAGATGGACGCCGCCCTTGCCTCAATGTTTTCATCGTTTGTGACGGAAATCAAAGCACGTCTGGCATGTACTCGTTCTGTGTATTCCTCGGCTGACAACTCCAATGTGCCACCTGGGTGGCTTATTGTTTGTCACGATGGCTGGGACTCCACAATTAAACAATTCTTCGGTGTTTCTGTCTACTGGATTGATCCTGTTAAGTGGAAACGATATAAAGTTGCACTCGGGCTAGCCATCCCTGATGGCCATTCCGCTGATGCTTGCGCTGCTGCCGCACGATCGATTCTAAGTCGCTACGATATCCAAGATACGGATCTGTATATGAGCATTAATGACACGACAAATGCATCTGTTGCAACGGGGCGCAGACTTACAGGAGAAGATGGTGATTGCCATATGCACATGGCTAATCTTGTTGCTGACCACGCATGCGGCAAGCGAACACGATCAGAGAACCATGTCATCATTGATAGCTTCCCCCCGTGTGAATCATTACGTGTCAAGGCGCGCAAACTCGCAAAGTACGTTTTCAGCAAGAAAGCCAAGTCTCGCCAAGTCCAGTACAAGTCTCGCAATGATAATGCTAACATGAAAACGATTCGAATCGGGCTCGACAATGACACTCGAATCAGCGGCACGGAGATGATGTTTCAGCAAGTGTTACGCAGCTTCTACACTCTTCATGTCTATATGAATCAGGAATCCGCTACTGGGCGAGCTCATATGCTTACAGAACAGGAGTGGGAGCTTCTAGCAGGGTTTGAAGCAGTTTTACGCCCAGTTTGTAACTTCTCGTTTGTGACCCAAGTTGATTCGCAACCGACTGCTGGATCCAGCTGGCTGCAAGTTTTAACGTACGTATGCATTTTCATTTTGCCAATTCGAAAATTTGTTGTTAATTTCTTTTAAACATTTTCACAGCTGCGTCATGGCCCTCGAAAAGCCTCACTTCAACATTGTGGATATCACGTTCACTGAAGATGAGGATAAGAAGTGGGATGGGTCTTGTTCCTTCGATGATCTACCAAAGAAGAAAGTTGCCACTGAGGCTTGCACAAGGACGTACAGGATCTTCGTTATCGTCTGCTAGATGAGATTAAGAACTACTTCCCGGCTCCAAACGACCACCAATTAGTTGCTATGGTTGTTGATCCAGTTATGATGACTACAGGACTACCATTCCTTCGAGCAACTGGACAGGGTTACCTTGTTGATAAGGCTCTCGCTGTTTTCAAGAGAATGCTGAATGCAGAGGCTGTGCGGGTTTGGAAACCAACTGTGTTAGATGAACCCGTCGATTCCAGTTTGATGGATGATAACTATGACAGTGATGATCCATTCTCAACAGCCTTGCGAAATAATGCCATTCCTCGCGAAGAAGCTGTTGTTCTTGAACCAGTGCAGCAAACTGCATCCCAAATGGCTGATGAAGCATATGATGCATGGATGAATCAGTTGATTAACTGGCATGCTTTCCTTAGAAATGATCAGCGCGCCGAACTCTCCGATGTGGAAAAGGTCAAGATATCTCGAGGAGACTGCTTTTTTTCTAACCAATAAGGTTGATATTCTGATGTGGTATCGTCTCAACGGCAAAGATCACACAATGGTCTCTCGTATTGCTGCGCCTGAACTTGCAGCCCCCGATGCAAACGGGATGCAAGAGCGTGTATTTTCATTCTGTCGTCTAATCGATACTCACATGCGGCAGAGTTTGGGATCATCGAAATTCGAGATGCTCACGCTCCTTGCATTTAACAAAGAGTTTATAAGGTCAGCTAGCGAAAGTGGCCCCTATGAGCATGTCCTGCCTTCTGGATTCCCTTCGCTCATCGACTTCAGCAGTAGCAGCCGCAGCTGCATTGACTGAGTTCTTCGATCTCGACACTGAAGACGCCGAAGATATCCAGGCGACCGAAGAGGGATCTATGGCGGACATGCTAAAGCGTGCGGCCGATTGTATTGACGAAGAGACCTCACACGCGTCAAAAAGGTTCAAGCATTGAATAGTAACAAGAAGTATACGTTACAATTTACAATAGCTGCATGCACTCTATAGGCTCGCATACACGTATACAGCAAAATGCTATTCAAAAATAACACATGTCACATGTCTCTAGTGAAACATTTAGTTGATTTAGTTAACTAATTATTTTTAACTACGCTTTTACAGTGGCTTAGTTAGTGCATACTATAACTAAGCCCAAAACGGACTCACTAACAAGCCCTGATGCCATATGTCATACTGAAGTATCATATAATTGATTGTTACGGCTACCAGTAGTCCGGTACTGTAGTTGCGTTTGGCCGCTATCCGAGTAGTATGCGTGTACGTGTAAGATGGTACTGCAGTGCCAGTAAGTCTACTGCTACTATAGTACTCAGAGAATCACCGTAAGTGGTACTCCAGTACTCGTAGAACTACGAAGTACATTGAGTTCTACAGGTACTAGAGTACCAGTAGGCATGTACCGCACAAATTGAAATACTCGGGACTAGCACAGTACAAGTACCGTTCTACAAGTATGATAAATGTACCCTGTGCTGTAGACACTTAATAGTAGTCTACAGTCTACAATGCTCGCAGTACCAGTAGTACTCACTACCTCTGTACAGTACTCTCATCTTGTTAAAGATCTACTGTCACTCTGTCACACTGTCACTCGTAATTACTGTAAGGTTAAATACCATACGGTAATACGGTAGACAGTCCTTTATTTTCCTTCGTCTGTCCGTGACTCGTACCAGTAGTTCTGCGAATCAGAACTCTGGATCCCGCGACCACACAAGGAATTTAAATCATGTTGCCCTGAGTTTCCCTAAGTATTCAAATCTGTTATGTTGTCAATTTTATTGACAACACAACTTTACTATGGGATTCATAACTCAAACACCACTCAACAAGTGGGATTAAAGCAACATAACTTTTGTGAGACTCCAACTAATATTGGAGATCTCACTTTCATTTTCATCTACATTTTAACTTATAATTTCCACAAACCAAAAACAGTAAAGGCCTTTACTACTTAGTTCTACATCTTCTACATATTTGTAACAACAAATCTACCATCATGGTCCACATCTTCAGGACTCCTACGCCCAAAGCTGGACGATCCGTCACGTTCGCTTCCTCTCCCGTCAAGTCCGACGGCAGACTTCTAGGTCCTACTAACCTTAAGTCTACCGTCGGCCAGTACTCGCGTACCGATCACACGAATACTGTCATGGTTGCTCGCCTCGTACCACCGGTCCAAGGCTCTACCGTCGAGGAAAATACTCGACCAATGTCTCCGATCATTGGTCGAATCTACCTACGGCCGTTAAGAACCTACGCTTAACTGCTATTAATTTCCCTCGCCTTTGGATTCGCCAGCAACGGATTTAAACTCACCCTTGAAGGCAACAGAACTTTTAAGTCCACCATGCAGAACTTACCTCCGCCCTCCCTTGCCCCTCGCGCCTCTAGGTCCGCCTCCAAAGGCGCTAACCCTGACGCGTTCGACGCTAACGTCGACTACCCCGCCGAACTCGGCGCATCTCCTGTCCCTCCTGACACGCCCACCCATCCCGCCCTCTACAAAGGTGCCTAGCCTATGGATCTCCGAAGAAATCCAAGCTCCTCCCGTGTCCGTTACATCCCTTCTCCAACCACTACCCTGATGACGATCAGGATCTCCCAAACAACAAGAAGAAGAGGCGCACCTCTGAGAAAGGTCCCGCCTATTTTGACGTCTGCAAGTTAACCTACGACGACATCGATGATATTATTGAAGAGGATCGCAACCTCCACCCCGACGAGCGCAAGCAGCAGGCTTTGCAGCTCCACCACAGCAGGACACTAAAGTTAGCCACAGGGCTACTTCTACCAAAGAAGGCTGCAAAGATGCAGACCACTACAACCACAACTACCATGGACAACTACTACAACAAAATGGGCGAAACTACAAACAAAAACGGTCCAACTACCTTACCTGCTGCATCTACCAATGTTATGAGCAATAACATTGGACCTACTGATGTTATTACTACAGAGGAGCACACTACTACTGCCGCCAAGCGCCGCACTAACCCAACAAACACAACGTAATCGATCTCACCGATGATACGAACGACTTGAAAACGCCCCAGAAAGCTCCAAATTCGCCTCCCACGCTCACCTACAAGTCCAGAGCCAACACTCCAAGCATTCCTACCGCAAAAGTTACCACCTTGACCAACTTTGCCCAACCTGCTCACAATCCAATTTTCAAGCTCCCGGGTGCATGAATCCATCTGGCTTCTCCACCCTTCAGAAGACCTGCAAAGATCTCCATGACTGTCTCTTTGCTCATCTTTTTAACCTTCCCTTCCATCCTTCACCATCAAAGTATCAGCCTCCCTCAACCAGAAAGCAACAACAGTGCCAGGGAGAATCCAAAGAACCTCCCACACTCATCCACCCCAGTCATCCTGGCCTGGAGTCAGAAATCGCCACTTTTACCCACAGAATTGCTTCCTTCGGTTATACTCCAACCCTCACTGAGTTTACTGGCTTTCTACAGCATCATGAGGACCTTGAAGACCTTGTCATAATTGCCATCAAGATGACTGGAGATGAACAGTTGATGCCCATTCTTGATTTGCTCATCCTCGTTCGCAGCGTAATCGGGCAACGAAACTCACACTCCGTGCCGCCAGCACACCGTATGGTCGACATCCTGGCCAAATTTGAGCGAATTCCGACAGATGGTTCTCGAGAAATGACTGTTCAAAATTTTCCCTCCCCCGCGTATTGGTGGACGTCGACAACTCTGCAGCCTCGCGAACGAAAACTATGACGTGTCATGACCGCAGTGCTGAACTCGGGACTCGTAATTTTGTGCCGAAACTCAGATTCCGTCAAACTCCCTTCGCGTCAGCGCCACAGTCCCCGACAACCGCCGTATTTACAGTCCGTGTTATCCCGAGACACCGTCCCCGCGTCCCAACGTCAATGACCATTCTGCCGATGACGCATCCACTCGACCATTTTCCCAGCCCGCTTCGCCTACCGATGACTCGTTTGATATCGACCCTTTGTCCACTTTGCACCACGCGGCCCCTAACTGCTGAAGAAAAGGCCTTGGAATCGTACTGTGATGATGATGATACTGTCGAGTTTACTGTCGTGGACGGTACGGCGATCAATCCAGTCCACCCCAGTGTGCCTACAGAGCCCACAATCCCACTGATCCCAGCCTTTCCTCCACTTCCTTGAGTGTCCAGCATCCTGTTCCTATCAAATTGGAAGATTTACCTCTCTCCCTGACTCTGATTGTGCTGATGTTGGTGAAAATTATTACTCCCCAGTGATAATTCACCAACTAAGCCATCTGTTAACTTTACCCTGCTTCTGACCCTGTTCCTGACCCTGAAGTCTTACCAGAAGTTGAAATCATGCCAGAACCCATGATCATTGAAAGCATTGAAGAGGAATTTGTGGAAGAAAGTGCAACTAACCCAATTTTGGAGGCACTTAATGAGCTACCCAAAGCAGCAATTCAACAACCAGTCCGGATGCTACCCCACTTTTTCCTGAACCACCCTAAGGCATTTGAATCCTCTTGCCCCAGTTCACCACCGCCCTTATGCAATGTTCCAGGACCCAGCTCACCATCCATCGTCGGCCTTGATGTTCTCAGAAGCTACGCTGGACGACCCACTGAACGGTACCATCCATCTACGCGACCTACCGCTTTGCATCGAAATCAGCACCACTATTGCAGCTTTCTGTCTCAACTTTCTCGCCGCTCCACCGGAAGTTCATCACATTCGCGACATCACGTCATCCGACATGAAGCCTATATCGCGCCACATCACTCTCAGACACCAGATGCCAAGTCCTAACTCCCTCTGTATTCCCGCGACGACAAGTTCTACCTACTCGGCATGATTCACACTCTGAACCGTGCTACCAACTTGCTAACCCAGCATTTCACCGACGAACAACGCTCCCTTTGACCTTCGGCATCCCGGATAAGTACTACGACATCACCCGCGACTTCTACGAAAACCCTCCCTACTGCCCGATGGAAACGACATGTGCTGTCGGACTCATCTACGCTCCGACTCTACTACATCACCCACCACCGCCACAGCACCTACCACCGACACGGTTTTCGCCAACACGACCTCTACCCGAAACACTTGTTCCAGATCGCAAAAGATATCAAGTCTACCGCCGCCGCTCTAAGTTTGTTCCCTGATACCACTACTTTTCGGACGCTCCCTCGCTTTGCTAACCATGCCTTCTTTGAAGCCGATCTTTTCCCTACCTTTTGCATTCCTTATCGCGGATTGAAACGCTACCGGAAAATGTTTCGCGTGGACTTGAATTTCGCTCGCGCGAATCCCTATCTTGTCGCATACACGAATTCTTTTCGATTGGACGACGAGGAACAACGATCGATTGCCTTGCGAACTGCCCAGACAATCATCCGCCTTGCCTTATTCGAACATGGTCTCATTAATCGCAAGACGCGACGACGATCGAGGGAACCAGAATTATCCAACAACCGCTTCCATATTGGCAACCTTCCACCTGCAGATCTATTCTTGTCCAACTTTGCAACCTGCTTCCCCATGATTACCAGGCCCTCCCTTGTTCAATTGGATCTTGATGATGTCAATGATGACACACTTGCAATCAACTATGTGGTCTGCCAACCTCTGGACTTCCTCCAACTGTTTACCCTGCAACCAACTGAAGCAAATGAAACCTACTACATGGATGTCTACTCTGACCTCACTCCAGTCCCTACCAACGGCATCAACTTCTCGATTGACTTCCTTCCGCACTTCGAGTATATCCTCTACCGAGTTGCGCAACTTGTGAATCAAAGGACCCGACCGGCATTCTCCCAGGAACCATCCTCCTCCCCACGTTATCATGTTCCAAGGCTCCCACTTGCGTCCAACTCCTACTCTAATGGTTCATCAACTGAGATTGCTAAACCTACAGCAAGAGCAGGAATCTTCCCACCACTTTCAACCATGATCAACAACCAATCATCAGCAACAGAGATGGAGAACCCTACAACAGATTGTCAGTCCAAGCTTTGTTCAAAGCCCAACTTGCCAAACCAATTCTTTCCTATCACATTGGCGACCCCGACTGGATTCCAACCAGCGCCGCTAACCTGCGTCGCCACCCTGATTCCAGTAAGTATCACGTCGCTCGCGATCCCAAAGCGGTCCCCTTTTCCTTGGCTATTCGCATGATACCAGTTTTCACAACTGGTCCACTTGAGGAATCCATCTATCAAGCCTGGGCATTGCCACATCTCATTGATGCCCTCCGTGACCCTGAGATCCAACTTTTCAACAATCATCTTTCTTATTATTATAATGAGAAAGAGTCTCATCCTGAGTTTCCATTCATTGATCAAATGGGACCTGATTCACCCTTTTCAGCCAATGGCTACAATGGTGAGTCTAGTCTACAATGTCTGTCTTATCCTGGTTGTTATGCTGGTTACTTACCTTTTTCTATCTGTGATAGCCTAGGCTGTCCCAATCAGATGGAATTAGTTACAAGTAACAACATAATTACCTTCCAACAGGATACAACTACATTTTCTGGACCACATTTCGCATGTCTTGCCGTAAAAACTCGCCGTTCCGCTTTATTTTCCGATCCGACTCGAACCCCGGACCCCCAGCACGAAATTTCTGCACAAAACGACCCACAAAACGAAAATCTTGCAGCAAACGAACCTGAAACTACAGTTTTCACGCACGACGAACCTGACAGCGAAAATCCCACACAAAGTGACACTACCAGCGAAAATCCAACACAAAACGACGCGCACAGCACGGAAACTCACTCCCAACAGCTAATTTCCGACGCGGAAACTACATACACGATTACACACAAGAAACTCAACAACTGCCCGGAACTCAACCAAATCTCGCGTTTTGCCACCAAACTCGCCCGAAACAAGCAGTTCACACACCAAAACACCCTCTAACTCGCCTCCAACTGCAAAACCTACAACTGGACCTCTAAAACGCTTTCCGATGCATTTTCAGGCATTCTCACGCCAAAAAACGCAAAATTACCTCACAATCCGGCCACAACCGACTCGAACCTACAACCTCCGATTTCAACAACTTTTCGACGACGCCCAAAATTATACCTTCCAAAAACTTACCACCCCGGAATTCGAACCCTCAACCACCAAATCCATCACAAAATCTTTCGCAACCCCAAACTCAACAAAGCAAAATTATTCAACATCCCAATACAAAATCTACCAATTCTACACGAAAAACGGCCGATTCTGAAAAAGATCACCAAACTCCTCCAGAACCTCAAAAACTCGCTTCCGCACGCCCAACTCCGCGCCAGGCGACCCATGCCACCTTTGCATACCCACCAACTGTCGACACCTTCTTTGACGACGACACCGATCATGATTCAGAGCAAGACCCAAAACACATCCAGCACACATCACCTGATGCACTCACATCCTCCACGCACCCGACTTCACTTACCCCCAATTGAAGACCTAACCAAGACGCTCTTGAAGTACGCCAAAATGCAAACCTTCGCAAATTGGCTTACCCAACCGACCTTCAAACGCCGCCGCCATTTTAACCTTCATCGACAACCTTCGAATTGTTTGCAACATTTCCCCGTGGACGCGCCAAGTCTTTGATCTTTGGCCAACAAGTCTCTTATTCACACCCATTTGTTGGCACCGCACTTTACAACCTGATCTTTACAAACGTCTGCGACCCTTGCCAAAAACACATCATTGATGGCCCACCAGACGCCCGCACCGCGATTCTTACTCTACGACGCCATTGCGCACCGCTAACTCCTGACCACGTCGAGCGAACTCGCGAAGCCTTTGTTCCATCAAACAACCACATCATGAAGTCGCCACCTCTTACCTTAACCGCATCCGCATCCTTACGCGCGACTGCTATCATGCTGGAATCCCCAACACCGACGCCGAACTCATCAAACGCACCGTTCGTGGTGGAAGCAATCACTCTTTACGCCGCATCTTATCAACGCTTCGACGCCGATATCCGTCGAGCTGAACTAAACGACGAAGCTCTGCCACCATTCGCCGAACTTGAGAGCCATCTCCTCAACATTGACGAATCCCGTGGTCTCACACTACCGTCCCAGAATCAACGCAACTACAATCAGCACGCACATTCTACCCGTCAACAATCTCACCATTTTCAATCGCGCCACCCCAAACTACCCATCGTGTTTTCACACAACGTCAACAACAAGCTTTCAGCTCCATCCTTCGCCCATATTCAAACCTAATGGCAACAATCAAAACCGAAGTCATCCACCAAGACCACCGCAAAACCATTCGCGCCCGTTCCGACCACCTACAACTCCTTCGCGACCACCCTTCAACAATCCAAATCAACGACGCCCACCACCTCCTTCACCGCGCCCGTCCAACCAACACCAACGAAACAACCGCCCCCTTTCCGACCAACGTCGAATCCAAATCAACGACCATCACCCAATGGATCTAACATCAATCAATCGCGCAACTCTGCATCCAACGCCGCTACCATCGTCTGCAATAACTGCGGACGCCTCGGCCACTATTCGCGCAACTGTACCAACCCGCGCCAAAACAATCGCGCATCCAACCCGCAACGTTCAACCAACAATGAAAACGCTGCTCCTCGCAATCAACAACGTGCTTACTTTGTCACTGACTCTAGTCAAGACTCCCAAAATCATTCAAGATACCATCACCAAGCTTTCAAAGCTTCTTCCCTTGATCACCTTGATGATCAACCAGACTACATCCCATGGCCCAATCCCAACCTACCTCAGATGACTATCAATCAACCCCTACTTGATAGAGATTATCTTCCAACTGCCAACCATGCTCCTCCCAACTCTGGAGCCACAGCTTATTTCCCTGATGATCCCCAATCACCATACCAAAGATTTGGTCCCCCCACTCCTGGCAAACTGGCTACCTGACAGTGGTGCTACCAGCCATTATACCCCACTCTTCAGCGACCTCAGTGATGTTGAACCTTGCAGTGTCCCAATCTCCCTAGCTGATGGCAGCACCAAGATGTCTACCCACAAAGGCACAACTGCATGTCACTTCACCACTGATGATGGCCTCAAATCCATCCTTGGTCTCACTGATGTCTACTTTGTTGAAGGCCTAAGTCACAGACTACTCTCCCTGACTGCTCTATCATGCACTCAAAACTTCAGTGTCCTGATCAAGAACAGAGCCACCACCATTCAACTCCCAAATGGCTCCACTTACACTTGGCCAATTCTCACCAGAGAAGTACCAAACCCACACCAAGCCTTTTCAACCACTTCCAACACCAAAGAACCCTTTGACCTTGACTCTGAACCAGAAGAGCAACACTTTGATGACACTACAACTCCCATTGACACTGATCAACGCCGCTCAATCACCGCTTTACCTTTGGAACTGATTTATCGACGACTTGCTTACCGCAATTTTCGAAATCTCATGGTTGGATCCCTTCACCAAACATGGAATGATCATGTTCTCACACCTACTGTTGACCACAATTCCTGGCCTCTCCGCATTTCCATCAGTCAAAAGCGCCAGAAACAAAACACCTCAACGCCAAGGCACCGAACCCTTCCATCGCCTTCATCTTGACCTTATGCGCAATCCTTCCGCTATGGTCTCACCACCAATTCCAACTACTCAGCCTATCTGTTTATTGTCACAACCCCAGGCAAACTAACAGGTTGGATTGGTCTTCCAACTGAAAGCACAACTTCCATCCTTATTGCTCTAAAGCAATGGCTTACTGACACAGAACTCCTTGGCCGCACCCAATCCGTCCGTTTCATCCGCACTGATGCTGGATCTGCTTTTACATCAACAAAATTCATCTCTGAATGCACCTCACTTGGAATCAAAGTTGAAGCTGCAGCCCTGAACATCAAGAAATGAATGGTATTTGTGAAGCAAAATGGCGTGAAGTCCACAACACTGCCAACATTCTCCTCAACAATGCAAGACTTGGAGGTGCCTTCTTCCATCATGCCCATGCCTATGCAGTTCAAATCCTAAATGTCTGCCCTGCCAAGAATGTTATTGATCAAGATGGCAACCCAACAACTCCCTATCAATACAGCTTCCAACGCAAGCCTTCCATTGCCAACTTTCGTGTCTTTGGATGTCCTACCTTCTTCAAACGCTATGAACCAACTTTCCAGCAAACATCACATATAAGCAACAACTCCAACGAGCCTCTCGCGGAATTTTCCTCGGATTTCCTGACAACTCCGAGCTGGCTAGTCTACTCCCTGACCAACCCCAAAGCCTCATCATCACCCGCGATGCCTACTTTGATGAAGACTTCAATTCAGCTCTATGTTTTGATTCCAAACCCTTTGCTGGAGCCGTCCCCATCCGCTCCCATTTCAACCCAAATGGACTTTGCAACACTCCTGAAAACTCTGAACCATCTACTTTTCACCAAACTGGATCTGCAGCCAACCTTGGCAATCCACCATCAACCTTCATTGATGACACAAATCCACTGCTCCCTGACTGCCATCCCTGAATCAACTGATGACAATACTGATGAACAACCACCTGGAACCATGCCTAACCCAACCCATGCTGACCATATCAATACAGCAATCATCCAACATGGTCCAACACCACCCACACCACATCAAATCAACTTTGTCACCCATCAACAACATCATTCCCAACTCCACAAGATGATGACCATCTACTTCCAAGAATGCAATGAAGATCTACCAACCATTGATCCCATTCACTCTGCCATGATGACAATTGACAACTCTCCCAGCAACAATTCACAAGCCAACCCCCAGGAACCTGTGGACAAATATCTTCCAGAACCTCAGTCTCTCAAAGCTGTTCTCAAACTTGATGATAATGTCCGCAATGCTTGGCTACATGCAATCAAAATGGAAATCAAGAACCTCATTGACCATGATACTTTCATCCTTGGACAAACCCCACACAAAGATGAACTCATTATCCCAGTCAAACTTGTGCTCAAAGCAAAACAAACTGCATCTGGAAAACTTGACAAACTAAAAGCTCGCCTTGTCGCCCGTGGCGACCTGGAGAAACGTCTCCTGAAAAGAGTTAAAGCCATCAACCAACAACGACTCCTTGAACAACGTCAAGAAATTGCTGAATCTGCTACCTCTTCACCTGGCACTCCAAAACCTATACCTGTTGAACCACTCATGTATGAAGACACCTGGTCACCCTGTGCATCTGCAAGAGGGGTCAAACTATTCATTGCAACCATTTGTGCATCCAGAAGAAGTGTCAAGAGTGCTGACTTCATTGGTGCCTACCTCCAAGCCAAAGTTATTGGCCGCCACTTTGTGAAACTGCCATTGGAATACGCCTATCACTTCCCTGAATACGCTAAATTCTTTGGCTCCCCAATGTTACTGAACAAAGGAATCTACGGTCTTGTCTACTCCGGCAAATATTGGAACATTGAATTTTCGGAATGGCTCTACTCCCAAGGTTTTATCCAGTCTCCTTCCGAACCGTCCTATTTTGTCCGATATGATAAACACAATCAATGGCTCCGTCTCCTATTTTTCGTCGACGATATGCTCTATGCTGGAAGCAATGATTCCATTGAAAAACAATTTGAAGATTCCGTCCGCAATCGCTTTGATGTCAAATTCCTCGGCCCTGCGCAATGGTTTCTACAAATGCGTATCCACAAACATTCCGACTCAAGCTACACCCTCGACCAGCACCGCTATGTTTTGAATACTCTTCAACGATATGATCCAAACTCCGAATTCCCAGAACGAGATACTCCCTTCCCCTCCCGATTATACTTTCAGCAAGGATAACCGCCCCGTAACCGCCTCCGACCTGACTCTCGTCGAACAAAAGCAACAACGCCTTCCGTTCCGCTCTGCTGTCTGCACTCTCCTCTACCTAGCATACAACACAAGAGCTGACATCCTATTTGCTGTCTGCAAACTTGCTAAAGCATGCATCTCTCCTGGCATACCTGATTTTCGAGCTCTCACCTGGCTCATTGGCTACCTCCGCGTCGCCCTACTATGCCCTCAAATTCTATCCCGATGGCACTTCAAACCCCATCTATGACATCTGCATCCATCATCGCATTCCATACACTGATCTCACAGTCTTCTCTGATGCCAGCTGGCAAGACTGCCCGATACCGGCCGATCTACTGTTGGATACATGATCTTCTACAATGGTGCTCTTATTGAAGCAAATTCTACCATGCCAACACCTGTTGCCATGTCTACCTCCGAAGCTGAATATATGGCTGCATGTTCCGCAACCATGGCCACCGCTCACATCCGAATGCTTCTCTATGATATGCTCTATCTTGGCACCAAACAATGGCGTGAAACCACTCAACGTCTCCCTTCTATCCCTGCCATCCTCATGATTGACAATGAAGCAACTGTTCAAATCGCCAAGAATGGCAAACTCACTCGCAAAACTCGCCACATTGAACGCCGTTTCCACTTCGTCCGTCAAGGCCAACAAGACGGCATCCACCAACTTCATTGGATTCCCTGTGACTCTCAACTTGCCGATATCCTCACCAAGACTCAACACTCCGGCAAAATTGATCCTCACCTCACCAAGATCTTCTGTGTTCTCCCGACCACATGCTTTCATCACCGGGACCAGAGATCTGATCCAAGAGGGGTGTTAGATCTACTGTCACTCTGTCACACTGTCACTCGTAATTACTGTAAGGTTAAATACCATACGGTAATACGGTAGACAGTCCTTTATTTTCCTTCGTCTGTCCGTGACTCGTGCCAGTAGTTCTGCGAATCAGAACTCTGGATCCCGCGACCACACAAGGAATTTAAATCATGTTGCCCTGAGTTTCCCTAAGTATTCAAATCTGTTATGTTGTCAATTTTATTGACAACACAACTTTACTATGGGATTCATAACTCAAACACCACTCAACAAGTGGGATTAAAGCAACATAACTTTTGTGAGACTCCAACTAATATTGGATCTCACTTTCATTTTTCATCTACATTTTAACTTATAATTTCCACAAACCAAAAACAGTAAAGGCCTTTACTACTTAGTTCTACATCTTCTACATATTTGTAACAACAAATCTACCATCATGGTCCACATCTTCAGGACTCCTACGCCCAAAGCTGGACGATCCGTCACGTTCGCTTCCTCTCCCGTCAAGTCCGACGGCAGACTTCTAGGTCCTACTAACCTTAAGTCTACCGTCGGCCAGTACTCGCGTACCGATCACACGAATACTGTCACATCTGTCCTGACTCCTGACTCATGACTGTTCTGACACACGCGCGCATGCCGTGGTTAGATGGGGCAAGAACAGAATCCATGTAGCCTCAGAATCACCATGCGCGCACATCAGCAACTTCTACTCCGATTCATAGCAACATCAGAAGGTGGGTTTTGGTAAGTATGTCATAATATGTTAAGTATTTTGTGGTGATTATACCATATATGTTGACTTTGTATTATTTTATGGTCAATTCTTACTTTAAATTTGCATGTACGAGGACAAAGTGTCTTATGTACAACTTGATATGTCATTGTTCAACATATATGCTAGGACACTCTAAACATATCTGTCTATAGACTTTTGATCGGCAACTATAATGGAGCGTTCTTAGCAATGTCTCATTTGCAACTGTTTTGTTTATGACAAACAATATCTTTAATTGGATGAAAAGAATAAGTTTTGTTCGATTCCTCCCATATGTAATGATACTAACAACCCAACATCATTTTCTGTCGATCAATTAACCATTTTATGTTATGATAAACTTTTTTGTGTTTGATTTGGTGCCACTCTGATTTTGTTTTGTACACAGCGACAGCTTTATGCTGTTACAACAGCTGTGTTTCTCTTCGTAAAATGTTTTCTTCACTAAATAATTGTGTTGTCTTCTAGTCACTGTGCATTCATTGTCTTTCACCTTTCATGTCGACATCAGATGTTTGTGTTGGTTGCGAGAAGCCTTTCAAGAGGCTTGGCACCCACCTTGCTCAAAATGCATGGTGTGCATCGCATTACTCTACGCACGACAACTCAGCAACAACAACATCAACAACGTCTCAAACAATAGTCACGTGAATACCAGTCATGAGGTGTTGCAGAAGGCACTCCTCACAGGCGCCTTAATTTGAGCTCATTTTCATCTCGTGGTGTCAAAGAGAGTGCTGGCAGAGAGGTGCACAAAAGCTAGGTGTCAAAGATGGACATGAATCCGGGAGGATGACTTTGTCGTTGACAACGACGACGCTTCCAACTACGGTCGCGTTGATGATCAGGATGTTTTGGAAAGTGAAGAGGAGAAATGTCAAGCAGACCACAGTGTCTTTGATTTGTATGAAAACTCTTTAAGCTACGGTCCAACCCACTTGGTCTCGAACGTTTTCTCGGGAGGAAGGTCCAAATTGAGTTGTTGCAACTCTTACGCGATCTGAACTGTCCTCTCAAAGCATTTACCCTGGTACTGAACTGGGCAGCAAAATCAAACGCAAGTGGTCATGTATTCCAGATGGGTTGCCAACCAACTCGTGAAAAGGTGATGAAGAATTTGAACGAAAGGTACAACATGAATGGATTGATTCCAAAAGAGAAGCAATTGTACCTGCCTTATTCGCAGAGGACAGTTTCCGTAGTATTCTTTGATGCCAGCGAAGTGTTTGCATCGCTTCTCTCATGTCCTACACTCAATCAAGATGAGAATTACTTATTTGATGACTCCAAGGACCCATTTGTTGCACCTTCGGGGACATCATCACATATTTCTGATATCAACAGTGGTCGCTGTTACAGTAAGACATACAAGGCATTGGTAAGGATATCGGTGTTGACGTACTTCTACCATGTGTTATGGCTATGGACAAGACCCACATTGACATGGCAGGTCGGCTCCAGATGGAGCCAATAACACTGTCACATGGTCTTCTGAAGCACGCAGTCACGCGCCTCAATTACGATCGCATTCTTGGCTATATCAATCACAGCACACCTCCCGCCCCTCACCATCAGAGCAAGATGCCGAATTGATTGATACACTTGCAAAGGACAGTGCTTGTCAAAGACCCACTGCAGCGTGATCCAAATGTAGCGTGGCCAACCTATCTTTGAACGAGGCTCATATGCAGATCCGATTCATCCTTGAAAGTCAGGTTTTTGCGATTGCAGAAACATGGCTTTCGATGGAATCTACACTACAATGTGAAGATCCATCCAGTTGTGTTCCACCCCTTCGTACCATTCATCATCAGTGACACCAGGTCACGACCGTCTTTGTGGTCACTATACCGCAGCTTTTGAAGATCCAACAACTTTGTCGCATCTGTGAATGCCCCACAAACTTGACTGGTCATTTGAAATCCAAGTTTCCCCATCGTTCTCCGCATGGTATCAATGAACTTGTCAGGATGGGCAAGACTGACCAGCTCAAGATGTTGTCACAGAACTATCTTAAGAATGGTTTCGATGAGATTCGATTCGGTTCACAGTCGGCGTGGCATTTTCGGTGCATGTCCAGGTGAAATGCTTCACTTAATTTCCCTCGGCTGGTTCAAGTACTGTCTGGAAGCCTTCTCTGCCCAAGCTGGTCCCAAATCGTTGGCATTGAAGCAATACGACATGCTGTGTGCCAATCTTGGCATCAGATTGTCCAGACAGAGTGACCGCGACATCCCTCGAATACCGCTTCCAATCTGATGGGACACGAGATGGCCGGTTGTTTGTTGGTCAAGTTATTTGCCATGCACACAATTGCAGAGTAGGGAGCCGTGCTCATGACACCGGTACCGGGGTCCTTCCTTTCGTACGGGATCCTGGTTCCAATCGCGAACATTGTTCCAACATCCGCCGACCTAGCCCTCGCAGTCCCCTTCGCTTCCGACTTCCGAAACTCAGAACACTGGCCCGTGAGACTCCCCAGCAATTCGCAGTGGTCAGCGTTCACATCGATCTTTGTCAGGTTGCGTATCATCACAACAGACTCACGATCACGTGTTCCACCCACCACATTCGTTGTGTCAATCCCAACAATGATATCAACAAAGTGAGTCGTTGCCGGATCCACGATCCAACAGGACTCCGGCAGCTCATAGTGGTGACACCCATCGACGTCGTGGCGGCCGTCCTTCTTCGCACTGTTGGCATGAAGAAGGAGCCGTTGGTACGCGGCGGCACGGTAGTCCGGAGGGACCGTCCGCTTGTCGTCACCCACGAGGAAATCGGGTGGCAACATGGGCCCATCCACGTCATGGCACTGGATGGCCCTGTACATCACTCGGTTCTGCTGGGACCGGTGTGTCCTCCCAGTGGAAATTCTCCATGCAGACACGCGGCGGTTCTCGTCAAGGCAGCGGGATCCCGGTCGACCGTCAGCATAATGCACACGAGGACCCGTTAAGTCGGTAAAGAAACGTTTAACAAAGCTGTCACTACCAAACGCATAGGAAACCTCACGATCGCCACCAGTAACCTCCCTCCGCAAGCGGAGCCAGCTCATGTCATGGGCTGTCAACGTGCCCGGCACACCGACATCTCTCCTGCGACGTTCCCTATGACAGTAGAATACCCCCGCATTGAGGAAGGAACAAGATTGCTGCCCTGTACAAATAATCCATGTCCGGACCAAGGTCTTCAGCCCTGTACGATACGACATGACGGACGACGTCATAGTCAACATCAATAGATTTGCCGACGTCCTTCTCCCCTCTCTTGTTGTCATCGCCAGTTGCAGCCGGGGCCGGAGCCCTGTTGAGAACCACATCCATAATGTAGAACTCATTCAGGAACTCGGACTCGATTCGAGATTCCGGGAACATGTCAGCGGCTGAACGCAGTTGGAACGGTTCGCATCCAAAGGCGCTTGCAATAACTGGAATCGGAGTATGACAGAAGGAAATACAGCCTGCCCCATCCACATCCTTGCTCGCATTCCGAAAGCGCTTCCTGAATGCTGCCCTCTCCTCAGGTACAACGGCCATCGCCAACAACGACATGATTTTCCGTTGAGTCGGGCGACTCTGTCGTTCATCTCGTTGACTAGGGAGTGCCTTCGCGTCCACATCCTCCATATTGCTGTCCACAGCAGTATGGACATGGGGTACTCGTGGTGTGTTTCCCAAGTTTAAAACCGACGTCACACACGGGGAAGTCCTCCTCCCCATGCCTGCCACCGCATCATCACTGTGTCGATTAGGTGACATCGGGCCCTCACCCACTTTCTGGCGGGTAAAGGCCGCACGATGCCGTTCAGAGCCTCACAACAACCTTGAAGGGCAATGCGAGCGCGTGGCCAACGAAACAATGGCCACTCAACCCACTTTCTGGCGGGGGAGTGTCCTTTGATCGTCAGTCAGCGAGAACGATCCGACGACAATGATGACGAGAAGGCAACCAACCCAATCATCAATTGCTTCAGAGCAATTGAAGCAATCAATGTCAGATTGAGTGTTCATGCGTTGAAATACTACGCAAACTTGCTAAGGGGATTTCACACCTGGGACTTCGTTGCTGCTCCTCTAAGTAAAATGAAACTACTTAGAGTAATTGAACCATATATATAATGTACGTTACATATATAATCATTGAAATAAATGTACACAAATGCAAATATTGTGTACCCACGAATCCAATGTATAATACAATACATGTATGATGTGTTCTTTTTGCAGGACTAGACTACGAACTGTTACGCACTGTTTGTACTATACTCTACGTATGGACACATGACAAATTTTCAATGATTCTTGTTTACACTACAAATTGGTGTTGTTTTTCACCTATGTACTTATTTTTTGGTCCAGTAAATAAGTCTGACAAAAGCTAAGTACGCCGATACACATAGATACAAATTTATATTTATTGCATGCTAAGTATATAATCGCTCATACTCAGCATGCTCGCAACACTACAAAGTGTACCAGCACTGTGTACCTGATAGGGACAACTCCGATTTTGTTAGCGCCACACGAATACACGAATACATGTGGTGAATGCTAAACGGAAAAAGCTTAGCATTGTATGCCATATGTGTTTCATTTGAACATATTCATGAAGTCACATCAATGGGTAGTGTAAGAATGTTCAATACTGACAAGTAGCGCACATTCAAAAGCAACACATGTTAAATACTTATCCAATGATTGTCGTTTATATGACATACAAAACTATGTTCAAGTCATTTACATGTATGATAAGAACAATCCGGGACATCTTGACAAGTTTCAAAAACTTGTATCTGATTCAAAAAATGCGAAAACTAAAATATATATCGCCATCCATATCACACTTCCTACAAATCTATTGAATGTAGGTGTGGTTCTAACCCTTTGTTTCTCCTGACACTTACTTGCATTCCTGATGGCAAAACAAGGAATTCCAGCTCCTACAACGGGTACAAGGGTATCGCCTCGTATCAAGGAAAAGCGTCTCGCCCGTACAAGCAACACGGACAAGCCGGAATCAAAGTCGGAACGGAAAAAGAGAAAGGCTGCAGAAGCAGCTGCAAAAGCGATTGCGGGTGATAAAAGTGCGACGCCAAAAGCGACAGAAGTGCAGGAGACCACGGCAGACACGAATACCGAAGAGGATGACCCTGTGGAGATTACTACAAAGCCCCCCAAAAGACGCGTTGTTCCTCCTCCTACGAAAAAGAGGAGGACGCAAAAAGAACCAAAGAAGGCTGTTGTGGTAAGCATTCCTGAGGAAATTGACGACGACGACTCTTCGTACTCGGATGAGGAGGTTGACGCGGGAAAGAAGGACGAATTGGACGATGACGACAAAGAAAACAGTAGTAGTTCCGGAGACGATAACGACATGGTGCCAAGTGACTCGTCTGACGAAGATAACAGCAGCACGAAAAGGATGCGACGTTTTCAAAAAGATATCGAGAAGACAAGCGCTCAGGTGGAGAACCGGCATCGTGAGGAGTTGAACCAGCACACCCAGCGCGGTGCAGAGGATCCTCCACACGACACAAGTCTGAAAGCCAATATGTCGTCGTCAACTCGTGGGATTGACAGAGCCTCAACAGTGGTTCCTCGTGGCATGTCGAACGCAGTGTCGATTGTAAAACGAGAGAAGCATGTGGCAACTCGAATTATGCAATTTGTGAAGTCCGAGGTGTTTCGCCGCATCAAATTTGTTAACAGTGCTGAAATGTTCCAGAAGGCATTCGTTAAGGTAATTGAGTTTGAAAAGGTACCGCCACACAATCATTTGCTTTTCCAGCTGACCTATGAAAGTTGTTTCAACAAAGCATTGAACACAAAGAGGAGTTCGTGTGAGCAAGCGGGTGGAATGCTTGCAAGGAAAGCAATTGCCGATCTAAAAAAACGTGGAAGACTTCTTTACAATCGAAGAATTCTGTAAGCTGAGGAGAGCGACGGAAAGAGAGAGGAGGGCGTTCTTTTGGTTTTCGATTCGTTCTTGGAATGTGTTTGCGGGGCAAGAGCGTGGCGAAATGCCAAGAAAACCATGATGGCATCGGTGGCACGAGATGAGCACAATGGCATAATTGTGACTAAAAGTGATGAAGCATTCGCTTTATTGTTGATAGATAATTATTTGGAGAAGTGGAAAAAATGCTGGAAGCGGAGGAACAAAGTGCGGACGCTGAACCGGTTGACAACATGAACATGACAGGAGAAGAAGCCCAAGCGGACAGGAGGCAGAGAAAGAAAGTAACAACAAAACTCCCAGGGAAGTACACGGAAAGAAAAGCGGACACTGTAAGTGGCGGCTGGAGCCGCGCTGGAATGGCGAGGTTCAACGAGCTGTACAGTCTTGTAAACGACGACAGGGCGAGTGCACAATCGGAACAAATGGAACGTGAATTGTTGGCTTTCTGCAGGTCTCAGGCAGGAATGAGCGATGAGCTACGTGATGCGCAACAGGAGGGTGGTATTGGTGGAAATAATGCGCTGGAAACAGCAGAAGCAATGCCTGTTGAAGCAACATGGGACTCGGACAACGACTAGCTAGTTGCTTGCTTCTTGTACTCGCAAGGATTGAAGACAAGCAACATGATTGCCTTAACAAAATAGGTGGATTATTACAATATAATTGAATAGGGTGTTACAATTTATGTTGAAATAAGAACAAAACAGTGAACTACGTGTGTCGCAAAGTAAACAATGCTATGCTCAAGAGTCGAATGTATTTGGCTACTATGCAACAAGCGTGATGCAAAATATTGCATGAAGACATCAGGTTAATGTGTATTCACATGACACATTAGTACATATAAAATGGCAATACATACTTTATATGTTTCATAAGCACAACGTATGTCATCTTTATTGTTATGAAGTGATAAATATTGGTTAAGTAAACATATTTGTCATATGGATACCATAAATGGTCACAACTTCCTGATCGCAGATCATTACGTGGTATATGATACCATCTAAAAAAATAGTTAACAAAACCCACCTTCTGATGAAGCATCGGCGCCATCGCTTTGTGCGATGCTTGGAGTCCTTCAACGCCGCTAAGTCGTAGCAATGTGCTCTCGATTGGATCTTCCGCCACTGCTGCCGCGTTCCTGAACGTCGAGAGTGTGTTTGCCTTCGACGGCTCGGGTTCAACGGCATACACCGGACGTTCGGTTTCGTCCAAAAGAGGAACTTGCAAAGAGATACGTGTCTCGTCTGGTGGCTGATGTCAAAGACTTCAAAGCACTTGGGACTGCCATTGATCGGGGCGAAACAGACGGTGACGAATGGGTAGCTTTCTTTATCCCATATCCACGACGAGAACCAGATGCGGTTGGTAGATCATATGCGGCCCAACTTGATCTTGTAGGCAGTGATGGTGCAGGTGGTGTAGGATTATTACTCGCTGGAAGTTTTGGGAAGAAAGGCAAACCGATTGAAACTTTGCCACAAGTTAGGAAGTTTCAAGCTCTTGCCGGCGCTATTCCCACCATTGCTGCTGCAGGGAAGGCCGGGGATGCAGCCAAAGCCAAAAAAGCATGGTTGAAAGCCAGCGAGATCTTCTCTGAATATTTGCAGGCTGTCGAATTGCCAGTTTCGTTATCGGATCCTCTTTACGCTAAATGACAGCTATCCATGTTGACGCCACTGAATTTAGAAGTAGCACAGTACGCTATAAACTGCACTTATCTTCTGGCACTGACGTGGGTACTACTACGCGTACAGAACTCCTAGCCAGTTGCGCTTTGTGTTTCTGTGGATGTCGTTGTCAAACATTGATACAGACGAATCCCTCACACAAATGTGGCATATCGGTTTCATGCCAGAGACGGACACAAGCGCGTGAGTGTGAATTATGTGGAGGTTGGAGCTGGTACCAGGTAGAGAGTAGAGAGTGGTGATCGGAGTCGAGATCGTTTCATGAAGTCGATGCGAAGTACGCCACTATTCAATACTACGGGCATGGCCCCTAGTAGACCTAGGCACAATATTCAGTATGCTCCAAAACACTCAGCAGATTCCTTGGAGCTTGCGGCATGCAGGTTTATGTTCAGCAGACTGCTGTGCTGTGTGCCTTTCTTCGAACTGCTTCTGCAGCCTCCATTCGATGATAATTGCACAGGCAATCCTTTTCATCATAACATCAGCTCAGGGGTGGTGGCTGGACGCTGCCGCCAACATCTGGTGATGTCATACACGTCATGGGGCTGAAGGCCATAACGACTGAAATGTCGATTTTAAGGAGAGAAAGGCACAATAAAGGAAAATGTAAATATATATTCTTGTATACATAGGAGCATCCGAAGCAGTTAAATCCAGTATGTATCATACCTCCCACCTCCACAATCCGACATTTTCACACACATAAGGCAATTACCAAGCCCAACTTATACATATAGGCATTTCCAGTTTCGCGACTTTCCTTAATCCTGCAACTCCTGCGCGGTTTCTAGTTGCAGAAATTGGCTCAGCCGCAGCGTAAGCCTGCCGGTAGCCAGGCATCTGGTAGTGAAAATCGTGAGACTGCACAGAACGAAGGACTTTTCAACCGTTGATAAATCTAAGTTTTAGTTCAGTCACATAATTCAAAAGCTGTCAAGTCTTCCACCTAGTCATTCTGCAGAGTAAGTTGTTGTTGACGTCTGTCTCTTCGTTCCGCTCGAACCACAGGATAAGGCCATGACTCCACGATAGCTCTTCTAGCTCCTTCATTGACCCATTCTCAAAGCTCGTCGCCATGATGAGCGACTCGCTTCATTGCCTGACAGCGCTATTAGATCCCTAGGCTAACCTATCTCAACCGTCGAAACCAACAGAGAAAGCTACCAATGAACACTTTCCCCGACGATCTCGATCACGTACCGCAAGACTCTGACATGACCAAGCTCAAACCGCCAATCAAAGCTGAGACAGACGTTGGAAGGGTCACGTTCACAAACAAGCAACAAGCAAGGCAGGGGTTACCCTTAGCAGATCCGGCGGCCACAGCACGCAAAACTTATCAACCTGATGACGAAGTCCACGAATTGGCATCCAAGATCGAAGTACAACTCAAATCGTCCCTAAGGCAGTCATCACGAAGGACTGTCAATAACTCTGGATCGCGGGAAGTCCGAAGCGAGATATTGACTCAGATACAATCTACCGATGATGACCAACTTGCGCCTCAAAGCCACCCTGTTTTTAACGTTTCAACAAACAGGAGGGCAAGTAACGCGTCGGTCTTGAGTGCATTGAGCCACCCTGACGACGAGCCACCTTCAGACGACGAGCAGCCTTCACCACTTCAAGGCGCTTTCGGAGGCGGAACGAATAGCCGCCGAAAGTCTTCGATGATAACTTGGAACGAAGGTAAAAGCAAACCCAACCAGCCGCACCCTGCTTTGGAGTATCCACCGCTTTATTTCCTTGTCCGCCGTTTTCCACGTCTGCTTGAGCCTACCAAGGCATTCTTCCGCTTACGTTGGAGACTCTCCTACCAGCTTCAACAGAGCATCCCATTCAGTCGAACGATTTTTCAGAAACTGAACGTCTTCGCCACAGTCGGCGAGCTCCTTCTCATTATCCCGTTCATTGTTGCACTCGTGGCCTGTACTGTTTCATCTTTTGTATGGCCAAGTGTGTCCATCTCAGGCCAAACTGCCCGGGCGCCTCATCTTCGCCTTCATCACAGCTACAAGGAACTCACCATTGACTTTAATATTTGGCATCCCCGTCGATCGTGCAATATGGTACCATAAGCTCTGCGCCAGACTTGCTTATATCAACGGCCTTTTGCACACGTATGTTTCATTCGTCTATCCAAAGTCCGTTGGGACACCTGCTCGTCCTCCACCCACTTCTATTGTGGGATCTGATCCCAATTTCGGACTCTTCTTGTTTACGGACAAAGTCAACTCTGGGGCACCATGCTTCTGGTTTTCATGACCTTAATGATAGTCACGGCTCCCTTTCGTTCGAAGAAAGGCGTTCGAGGTGTTCTACTACCTTCATATCGCCTTCGCTGCGTCGATGGTTGTATGTGCCTTTTTCCACACTGGCATTCTCGTGCCTACACTTGTTGCCCTTACTTGGGGCGTCGATTTGGCCGTTCGGAAGGGCTACATGGCATTCTGTCGCTACCCAAGGAATGCTTCGATGCGAATCATTAGCGAAAGCGTCGTGGAAGTCTGCTTTCCCAAGGCTGACGGCTTTGACTACAATCAGGACAATACGTCTATATTGCCATCCCAGAGTTGAGTCTTTTCAGTGGCACCCCTTCAGCGTGTCTAGCAGCCCTGAGCAGAAAATCGTGACGCTACACATTCGAAAGGCTGGTGACTGGACGTCAGCCCTGTATGATCTTGCTGCAAAGCAGATGGAGGTGTCGATCCTTTTGGAGGGTCCGTATGGATCTGTTGGAGTGGACCTTGCCTCAGATCATTATAAGATGGTGATGCTGTTTAGTGGTGGTATCGGCGTTACCCCAATGCAAGCACTTTGTAACCAGCTCATGTATGAGCAGAGTACAGGTTTGCGCGAACTGAAGAAATTGTCGTTTGTGTGGATAGAGCGTGACCCTAACGCGATGAACAAAGTTGATGTCTTCCGGCGAAAAGCCGAAGGGACCGGAGATGTGGTTGCGGAGAACGTTGAACAAGGGCTGCAAGCATTGCTGTCAGATGATGGTCGTCGACGCTCTATTGGAACCATTCTTCTCTCGCTTGTGCCACCAAGTGGAATATCGAACAAGCAACTCCAAGAAGACTACCCTTTATCAGCTTTTGATGCCGACGACTCCTACGATCCATCAAATTCTTCTCTCGATGAGCCTAATAGGAACATAACCTCGCCAAGTCGTGACACCGGAAAAAAACTCGCTGACGACATGTGCGACACGGACGGAAAAGACACCATATGCCAAACAATATTGGACGCTGCATACAATGGATACGGCAATGAGGACTCTCAGGGAAAGCGAGACGTGTTGGACCTGCAAGTTTACTTGACAGCCCGAAGTGCAGGCAGCGCTCCTTTGCTTGCGCTGCCCTTCGTACAGCAAGGCCGTCCTGATATGTCCGAGATTTTTCGAAAGATGCGAGAGGTTGCACTTGCGAACGATGAGCATCGCGTTGCGGTTTGTGTTTGTGCCCCGGAGCGCCTTGTCCTCATCTGTCAGAAGGCATGCGTGAAATACTCTGATGCGAGAATGCGATTTGATCTCCACACGGAAGTATTCGGATAGATTTCCTCCTGTACAGTTACTTGGTGGGAAGAGAAAAGATAAGCCGACAGTCCTTTAAAATTACTGATAATACTCGGAATACTTTAGGAAACGAAATACTATGGATACTTGGGTATTGCATCTATACATATGTTACGATTGAGAGCGCGTTCTGTAGTTTTACCCTCGGAACTCAGGAGTGTATAGTTCGGCAATCCGGATGACGGCCAGGGGATTGCGTTGACAATACCGGTCACCAGCACTTGTTCGTGGTACTGGAGTACTAGATTTGAACGGACGCATTGATTACAGTACAGTAAATCTTGCACTTGGAGTGATAGCAGTACAAGCCGAGTAGTACAAGTTATGCTGTTA
Source organism: Fragilaria crotonensis (assembly GCA_022925895.1). Lineage (NCBI taxonomy): Eukaryota > Bacillariophyta > Fragilariophyceae > Fragilariales > Fragilariaceae > Fragilaria > Fragilaria crotonensis. Next base: position 44,351 of record JAKSYS010000394.1, read on the forward strand.
TACTTAACAGCCTTGAATACGAAATCGTGAAGTATTGGCAGGGTGAAAGCAGCGCATCGCTATAATCACAATACAGTGTATTAGTAATGCTAAGGAGTTGTTCATCTCATGAGTGCCCGAGCCTTCATTGCATTTCTTCGTTGCGAGGCGACGCAGGCGGAAGAACGCGCCAACGCCTTGCGAACCGTTGCTGCCAACATCGAAAGCCATGCCTCAGCCGAAGGTAAGAGTACGAAGCGCGTTGTGACCTTGCTCGTTGGTTCCTCGAAATGCGAGATCAGTCTGACCTCACTAAATTGGCAATGCCACAGCAGATGGGACTCGAAAGGCTTCCAAGCGCAAGCAGCGTGACCCCAATCGCCCCAAACGACAGCATACAGCCTATACGATGTACGTCACGGCGAATTACGAGTGCATCAAAACAGCAATCCGGACGTCCCGGCGAGAGAAATGATATCGATGGTAGCTCGCCAATGGGCGCAAGTTTCCGAAGAGAAGCACTGGAAGCAGCGTGCAATCTTATCAGCGGCTGCAGGGCAAGGAGCAGAGGTGTCGGATGAAGTGGTGGAATACGTTGACGACGACGATATTCATGGGGACGATGAGAACAGGAAGAAACGGGGTACAAGTCCAGGTAAGAAGGTCAAGGTGACTGCAACTGTGTGAAGTGGGCAGGTATGGATGATAAAATCATAATAAAACCTAATAATATTGGGTTGTCACCGCTCTAGGGCCGGGAGATGAACCTCAACCATCACAAAATAAACGCTTCGTCGTGTGTACAAATCTCACTAAGTCGTGCTCCAGTCACTTTTGAGTTCCTTTACGCAGCTTCAGCAGAACCCTCCTCAGCAGCCTTACGCTCCAGCAGGACACGCTTGAAATCGTGAGGAAAGACCTTGACAAACTGGCTGACACGAATGTCCCAGTTATCCAGCATCTCTTGCCCCACAGCAGAACCAGTGTGGGCAACGTGTTCCTTGATGTAGTCGTACAATTCCTGCTTCTCCTCTTCAGTATCGACAAATTCCAAGCCAACCAATCCCATGTTGCAGCGCGCTGGGAACTTGCCGTCAGGATCGTAAATGTAGGCAAGTCCGCCACTCATACCGGCAGCGAAATTGCGACCAGTTTCTGCCAAACACACAACGACACCCCGGTCATATACTCGCAGCCGTGATCACCAAGTCCTTCAACGACCGCCAGTGCACCGGGTTACGAACGCAAAAGCGTTCGCCAGCCGCGAAAGAAGCTTTTCCAGCCGTTGCTCCGTACAAGCAGACGTTTCCAACTACCACGTGTTCTTCAGCCACGAAGCCATCGGTGACAATCTCAGGGCGGGGATACACGGCAATCTTTCCTCCCGACAGACCCTTTCCAGTGTAGTCGTTAGCATCACCCTCCACTGTCATAGTAATACCACGCGCCAAAGTAAAACCCATGGATTGACCACCATGACCTCTGAGCTTGATTTGAATGGTGTCATCAGGAAGACCTTCCTTACCATACTTCTTGGAGATTGTGTATGGCATGGTTCCCATAGTTCTGTTAAGATTGGTGCACTCGTCCTCGATAATCACTTTTCACCGTTTTCGATCGCAGCCTTCGCCTTTTCGATGAAGGCGTTGTCCTGCGACATCAAGCCATGGTATTGGCCTGTCAAATTGCGGATGCCAGCCGAAGGATTTAGCTCCGAGGCTGGAGTAAGAGTGGACTCAGGTCAAGACCTCGACTCTTGTGCAAACCACGAGTGTTGACCTCGAGGTGCTGCGTCTGCCCAATCATATCTTCCATCTTGCGATAACCGAGCTTGGCCATAATCTCACGAACATCTTCGGCCAGGAGCATCAGGTAGTTGACAACATGCTCAGGTTGTCCGGAAAATTTGCGTCTGAGTTCCTCATCTTGTGTTGCGATACCGACAGGGCAAGTGTTCAGATGGCATTTGCGCATCATAATGCATCCCATGGCAATCAGGGGAGCGGTAGCGAAACCGAATTCCTCTGCCCCCAACAAGCATGCGATGACCACGTCGCGTCCGGTCTTCAGCTGGCCGTCCGTTTGAAGCTTAATACGGTCGCGAAGACCGTTTAAGACCAATGTTTGCTGTGTCTCAGCAAGACCCAATTCCCACGGGAGGCCCGCACCCTTGACTCCAGTCCAAGCAGCAGCTCCGGTACCCCCATCGTGTCCGCTAATGGTGATGTGATCAGAAAGGGCTTTAGCGACACCAGCAGCAACGACACCGACACCAACTTCAGAGACCAGCTTAACAGAAACCTCACCGTGTGGTTGGGCGTTTTTAAGATCGTGAATGAGTTGAGCTAGATCTTCAATGGAGTAGATATCGTGGTGAGGAGGAGGAGAAATGAGACCCACGCCTGAGTCGTATGGCGGTTCGAGGCAATGTACTCGAAACCTTGAAACCAGGAAGCTCACCACCTTCGCCAGGCTTGGCACCTTGGGCCATTTGATTTGAATTTGGTCGCTGTTAGCAAGGTAGTGGGATGTAACCCCGAATCGGCCGGACGCAACCTGCTTGATAGCAGAGCGACGATTGTCTAAGCGCGCGGATCTTCGCCTCCTTCTCCAGTATTCGAACGGGCACCGATCGAGTTCATTGCAACTGCCAACGTTTCATGGGCCTCCCGGCTGATGGATCCCAAAGACATGGCGCCAGAAGCGAAACGCTTGACAATGGCACTAGCAGGCTCCACTTCATCGAGAGGAACCGAGCGGGCAGGATCTAACTTGAACTTCAGCTGACCACGAAGGGTCACCTTTTGTTCTGCTCATTAGTCAATCGTGCAAATTCCTTGTAGGCTTCGAGAGTTCGTACGACCAGCAATTTGCAGATTGACCATCCCTGCAGGTGTATTGAGATGTGCCTCGCCACCGTCTCTGTAGTGGAATTGTCCATCGCTCTGGACAAGTCCAGAAGAGGAATAAGCGGTCTGGTGGAAACGCTCCATATCACGGTATAACGCTTCGAAGCCAGTGCCCTGAATTCGAGTAGTTCCGGTAAAGCAACGATCAACGATTTCATCTGCGAGACCCACTGCTTCGAACACCTGCGCTCCTTGTAACTCTGCAGAGTGGAGATACCCATTTTGCTCATAACCTTCAAAAGACCTTTGGCAGCGGCCTTGCGATAGTTCGCCATAAGCTCATCATCAGTGAACTCACGTTTGGTTGTTGCTTCGACCAATCCGTCGCTGTTCATTTTGCAAATGGCTTCGTAGGCCACATACGGACAGACGCCATCACATCCATAACCGAAAAGCGTGGCGTAGTCATGGACTTCCTTGGCATCACCAACCTCAGCGAAGATGGCAGCCTTAGGGCGTTGCTTGGTCTTCAGTAGGTGTTGGTGGACAGCACCGACCGCCAAGAGCGATGGAAGTGGCATGCGGTCGGACCTGCCAAACGATCGGAGAGGCAGACTGCCTGCGCACCTTCTTCTCCGAAGTGTCCCTGAATAATTTCTGCGGCTTCATGGCAAATGCGTTCCAAGGCTTGAAGCATACCATCTGGCCCGCTTCCGACTGGATAGGTCGTATCGATGATGCTCGTCTTGAAGTTGAAACCACCCTTCCAGTGTTCGGCGTGTTTAAGAGTGCGCATCTCCTCCAACGTCAAGACAGGGTGGCGCACCACAAGACGTTGGCAGTGTTGAGGGCTAGGCTCCGACAAGAGATTTCCCTCAGGGCCAACAGGGCACAGAGACATGACAATTTCTTCACGAATTGGGTCGATTGGTGGGTTGGTCACTTGAGCAAAGAGCTGCTTGAAGTAATCAAAACTGCACGAGGTTTCTCGGACAGGACCGCTAATGCAGCATCGTTACCCATCGACCCAAGCGCCTCCTTCCCGCCCACAGCCATGGGCATAAGCATTTCAATTTCTCCGATGTATAACCGAACATGTTCAGTTTGCGGTTCGTCTGGCTGAAATCCATCTTACTGCGGGTCGTGCCTCGCTCCTTCGCCCATTTCTCCAAGTCAACCATGCCGTCCTTCACCCATTCACCGTACGGATGCATGTGAGCAACCTGCTCCTTGATTTCGTTATCAGGAACGATGCGTTGAGTTTCGAAGTCAACCAAAAACATTTTGCCAGGCTCCAGACGGTGCTTAATTTTAACATCGGCATCGGACAACTCTGGACAGACACCAATCTCGGACGACAACATCACATGATCATCCTTGGTGACGTAGTAACGTGATGGTCGAAGTCCATTTCTGTCCAGGGTAGCTCCAATGTAGCGGCCATCTGTAAAGGCTACCATTGCTGGTCCGTCCCATGGTTCCATGACGCAAAATTGTACTCGTAGAAGCCTTCTTTGTATCGGAAAGATTGTCATTATCTTGCCACGCTTCAGGAATCATCATCATGACAGCCTCCGGCAATGATCTATTCGAAGCCTTGGTAAGGAGCTCCAAGACGGAGTCAAAGTTTCCAGAGTCACTCATGTTGTCAGAGGTGGCAGGCAGCAGGTGCATAGTATCATCACCGTAAATTTCAGATTCCATGATGCCGCCACGAGAGTACATCCAATTCTTGTTTCCGCAGGTGTATTGATTTCACCATTGTGGCACATCATGCGAATGGGCTGAGCACGTTCCCAGGAAGGGACGTGTTGGTACTGAAACGTGAGTGCACAAGCCCCATGTGAGAGACAAAGGTAGGATCCTTCAAGTCAAGGTAGTATTGAGAGACTTGCTCAGGCGTCAACTGACCCTTATATGTGATGGTGTGACTGGTGAGAGAGTTTATGTAGAATCCGCTTTCAGGGCCCAACATGGCAGTTGCTTCATCTTCGGCCATTTTACGGATACGCATTAATTCTTGCTCGAAGGTACGATTATGGTACTGTCCTTGATGGGCAACAAACAGCTGCTCCGTGATCGGTTCCGAATCAAGCGGATCCTTGCCCAACATGGAATTATCGACTGGCACCGGTCGCCACCCAACAACCTTTAATCCCCTCGTGACAGAGACGCTCGAGGATGCTCTTGCAATCTTCGAGTGCCTTCAGATTTGCGTGTGGAAGAAGACATTGGACACTGCGTAGTCTCCAACCTTGGGGAGTTCGAATTTGAACAATTCAAGGCCTTGGCGCGCATGAATGAGTCAGGCATACCAAAGAACTCCTGCAAGCATCACAGTGGTTAGAACATGAAGATGTAGTGACAAGTTGTCAACCAATCAGGAAGCAGAAACTAAGGCAATACTGCGACTGGAGACACAAGAGTACTCTTACCTGCACCATCTCCCGATGCTGGATCGCAGCCACATCCACCACGATGGGACATGCGAACCAACATTTCGTCGGCATCTTCCACAACCCGGCGAGATGCGATCGACTTCAATGAAGCGACCAAACCAACACCACAGTTTTCTGTTTCGCGTGTGGCATCGTAGAGAGTTGGCATCTTCATGCCCGAACGAAGTTCAACAACACGTTCAGTAGTGTAGGAAGCAGATCCATCAGCGTTGGTCATAACAAGCAGACGGATCGATGCCATGCTGGAGCGAGGAACACGCCGCAGAGTTCTCGCATTACGGGATAGAACACCCCGGGCAGCACGACGAGCCGCAGAAGAGATCATGGTTCACAGTGTTGGGTTCGTGCAACCTGTGTGTTTGGAGTATGACTAACCAAAAGGCGTGAGTTCTGTGAAAGGAACGAAAGATGATCAGTGGTCCGTCCCTCAGGATCCTGAAAGTGCGCAGCAGAAGGGTGATTTCAACGTCAGCAATTGAAGAATTTCCCCACCCCACTGGCACAATGGAATTCTCACTTCGTAACGGAGGTACAACGAAGTACACCTGCAGCGCAGCGGGAAAAGATACAGGGGTCCGTGTTGCGCCTGGTTACTGGCATCTGGCACATTTTGGAACTTCCTTGGAGACTGGGAGGAATGCGAACCACAAACCACAACGAACTGCAAAAGGCACTTGGTGCGTTGAAATGAGATTCTACATTCCTTTGAGAGGTTCGAAATTGGGTACTGGGTACTACAGTACAAGTACCACGGTGTTGCGTACCCATTTAGGATAAAAATGATATGGCACAGAATGAATCACACATCATGAACACCTTCAGGTTGCGACCCGCACTGCAGGAACAGTCTTTCGCGACCTACGCCCTACAATGACTGTATATTGAGTTTTGATTTATTAAGCTATCTTGAGGTGAACTGATGCATGATTCCACGCTGATAGTCTGCTCCTGGATACAGGAGCCACAGAGTTGCCGAGGCAACGCATATTTAGTTCAAGAGAGCATGCGTTTTTCGGAAGAAGCAGTAATCTCACTGTCATGAATGGCTTTAAGGATCCGAACCGATAGTGGAGAGACGCATAACTTGTCCTCTACAAGGAATCGCGTGAGCACAACTGTTGTCGAATCTGGGACTGGACCCTCAACAATTTCTGAAATTACTAATCATGGTGTCACGGCACAGTCGTCGTCGGAGGAGATGGTGAATTAGAAATATCCGTTGGAGCCTCAGATGCTGACATCGTTACCGATGACCCTCGCACACTTCCCTTGTTCCGTTTGGCGTCCACCTCAGTTCCTTCGTTGGGTTTGCTAAAGATGCTGCCAGCCCATCTCCTTGTGAAAATCCTTCGTTTTCGACGCTTTATGCCGATGATGTCGGTTCGCATGTTTCTTTTCAAGCACACTCAAATCCAGATCCGCCTCATCCAAAATAACCCCGGGGCGAAAACTCAACCTCCGTATGCAGATTTTCCACAGGTATATCAGTATCGTCGATGTCGCCAACAGGTACGCTGGCGGCCAAGCCCGCTACTCCATATTCTTGTACGTGTGGATGCAAGACAGTTTCGTTCACGGTGCTTGTACGGTAGCTAGCATCGTTTGTGACTTCTGATCCAGACTCTCGGACATGAACGTGAGGATCGTTCCTTACAGATTCTTTCCATTCAATTGTAGGAGTGGAAACGGTCTGATGCAATACTATTAAGAGCAAAACAATCCTTGCTGAGACCGGCCGAGGCGTCATGCTTCTTCGACTGCAGAAAGATAGACAGCGCTCTAGGTGGAACCCATGGCGACTGGCACTTCATTACTGTCTTTTCCTTGTATGAGTGGCAGAGCCAAATTCAACTGGTCTCAACAAAAAATGTGGAAGGTATATGGGATTATTTCATTTTTTAGCTTTGGAGCATTCGGAAGTTACTACTATACAACTTGTCAAAGTGATGTTCTCAAATGTAACTGACTACGAAATGTATACTACAGTACCATAGAAACGAATAAACTCATTCCCTTATGTACCTATCAGAAACGTTATATGCTCGAAATTGAAAAATGAGCATCCTCGTTTTATTTAAGGTTGTTTTGCATCGAAATGATTCAGTATCAGCTTTATTATTCGACAGCTAATTTGCAGCTGCTGGATCTGTTCCTCTTATCTTTCTACTAACTTCTGAGCCCTGACAGACTCCGACAATGGCAGCGTACGGACTCTTTGCAATTGCTTCTTAACAATTAAAGCAAGCTTAGAGTATGGCCTTCGACCCTTTCTGTCGAAACTCCATCTCGTTGCTGACCAACCTTTCTCTCCCGCTTCGATCAGTGTTCGGTCGTCGAAGAACCACTCTGGTTATCTGCTTTTCATGTCTGCGAACAGGACCAGTCCAATCTTTGCTTCCCTCATCACATCAGACAATGACGAAGAATCGTCGCAGTGCTCGACTTCAACGACTTTGTAGTACTGGACCGCTAGACGATGCGCCGGCGCCACCAAAACAATTGCCACCAAAAACGATCCACAAGGACAAAAGTAGTCGACGACAAAGATGCTCCTGCAAAACCAGAACCAAAGACAACCAAACCAAAGTCGTCACATGAAACGCTGCCCCGATCCCGAGAAATGGAGCTATTGCAGACAAGCCCAGGTATTTCCTTCATCATGGGTGTCGACGAAGCTGGCCGAGGTCCATTGGCAGGTCCTGTCGTGGCTGCTGCCATTTTGTCAACTTGTCCCACCGTGGACGGTATTTGTGATTCCAAACAATTAACAAAGGAACCAGTCCGTGATGAATTGTATCAAAGGCTCGTATCAAGCGCAAATCTACGGTATGCGGTGGCTGTTGTAGATGCAAAGACTATTGATGAAATCAACATTTTGCAAGCGACGTACGAAGCCATGCGCATGGCTGCAAGCGGCGTTTTGGGATTGGATACTGTGCGATATGAGTCGAGCTTATCCACATCTCATGAAAATTATGTTGTGACAGGAGCGACGGATGAGAACTGTGAGGTGATTTCAGGAAACGCGCCTCTCGATCCAGCTCAGGTCTTCTCCTTGATTGATGGCAATCGCATGCCTCCAGCGTTTCCCTCTGAGGCCGAAGTAATGATAAAGGGCGACGGTCGAGAGTACTTGATTGGCGCCGCTTCGATTATCGCCAAGGTTTCACGCGATGCTTTGATGCATCAATACCATGAGAAGTATCCTCATTACCTGCTTGACCAGCACAAAGGCTACGGTACGGCAAAACACATGGAACTAATAGCTCGGCATGGGCCGTTGCCTATTCATCGCATGACATTTGCGCCACTGAAATATGAGTATGCTGGCGGCAACGAGAACGAGGAAGGAGCCGAAAACGAAATGAAAGGAACGAAGAAGGCAAAGATTACGTTGGTTGGTGATAACGAAAAGGAGGAAGGAGACGATAGTCTGTTGAATGGAACGAAGAAACCGAGAACGGGATCAGGCGGTACCAATGGGAAGGAAGAAGGAGACGAAGGCCAGTCGAAAAGAACAAAGAGGGCGAGGAAGAGCAAGCTTGTATATCAATGCGATGGAGAAAGGAGACGAAGGCCAAGTGAAATAATGAAGAACGCGGATGCCATTAAGCACGTATAGATGCGACGAGAAGGGTGCTGATCGTAAAGGTCCACATTCTTTGAGATCAATCGTGAGAGCCGAACGTTCTCATTTTGATTCTTGTTTTGGCAGTCAAGCTAATCCGAACTAGTAAACTTCTCCGCACCTATCTTTCGGGAACCCGTCGACGCCAACGAGAGTACTGGAGTAGGGCGAACGATAACGAATCGTTGAGATGACGATTGAGTAAGGGGGCGAAATCATGTTGGCAATCGGTTGTAAAAAGCTTTTGACAGTTATCTCGCCCCATTATCAGCTGAGAAGCGGTAACACACCTATTTATCATACTAACAAGTCTTTCTACTGACAGTCTATTTCATTTCGGTGTGTCGTACGATAAACTCCTTCGAGAGCTGCGGGTGAAGCAAAATGTTGGTGATTTTGCCTCCCGTTGCACGAAGTTGCAGACTTCCGTAATGTGGGACGGCAAACAATAGTCAATGCTTCCATTTAGAAAGCGGATAAAATAGGCACCTTCGCTACCCAAGGCAATTTCAGCCGGTGCCGATTCGTCAGCCAAACGTGAATTCAACAAATTCGTCAGTCGGAGGCAGGTTCTTGAAAGCGACTCGACCATCCCGACTCACGATTATCCAACTGAAGAGACGCTTCTGCTGAGGGAGCTTTTGTTTCGCCGAACGCCACTCTGTAAACAGGCCACTCCTTCACGATTGCATCAAATTCGGGGTCTGAAATGCCCCAGAAAACGTGACCAGAAGAAAAGGAACAGAAGTAGCAACCGTTCGGTCCAGTCGACAGATATGTCAACATATCCATATTGAGAGCGTTTTTCTTCATGCGTGAACAATCGCGGCGGCACATAACCGTGAGATTCGGACGAATCAGTGTGCATGAAAAAGTACTGTTGTTTCCGGTTCCAGGGAGGAGGCAAAGGTATGAAACCTGGGTCGTAGCAGTGACTGTCGTCCGAGACTTGTACTTGTTTGTGCGTTTATGAGAATTTTGGTCCGAGGAACAGAGTTTGTTACAAATAGTATCTCGAGTTTTCATCGATTGCAGCTGTACAGTCCAGCACCGACCGCGCAGGCGTTGAAGTTCTTGGACGTTCTCCAATGACGGCTTCTGCTTTTTCAAGAGAACTCAAAAAATCCCACGACGGCAAGTCAGCACTAGTGCTTGGGAGCTGTAAATAGTTGTGCTCCAGCTCCATCCGGTCGTCTTCAAGTGCTTGTATTTCTGCATCGAGACGTCATTTCTTCTTCGATGGACGTTAGTTCGTCACGGACGACATGTGACTGCAACAGAAAAATGTCGTCTTCTAGCGATGATACGTTCACAGATTCTGAAAGTGGAATTCTGTGCCGGGATTGCTGCTGGGGTTGTTTGTTGTTCACCCATTGCTGCAATTGGCAGTATTGGATAATTCATCGAGAACTGACACTTTTGTATCTTCCTAGCTTGTCTCAGGTAGTGGCTGACATTCAGAACATCATCTTTGGAAGGACTAACGGTAGCGGCATTCCAGTCCAATGCAACTTCGACGCCATGTTTTGTTTCGCATACTGAAATGCTTTCATCTGAAAACGCGAAGGAAAGAGGGGTTGCCTTGATGTTCGCGCTGTCTGTCGACGCAGGCCCACCTCGTTTGCCTTTCCTCTTTGGACGATGCCTTATTGATTTGCTGGGTTTGGAAGGAGATGGCACCACGTGCCGAGTCTCAGGCTCCTTGGCAAAGCTAAAAAAGCTGCTCAACATGGTCTGAAGTCGGACTTTTTGTTGTGATTCTATTGAGAAGGCAGCAAAATTGATGGAACACAAAATAATCGAGGTAACGGTAGCAACGCCTCCCCCTGAGGGGCGTCGTTAGCTCAGTACTCAGTACTCTTGAATCTCGGTTCAGTTTCGCATGTCGATGCCCTCGACGGCGACTCAACGGCTCCTTCTGAGCTACTTAGATCAAAGTAAAAAATGATATATACCGTTTATACAAGGATGAATTCCCTTGTTACGCTAATCGGTAATGGAGTACGGTACAAAAATCTACAGTGTCGCCGCCTGTCACCAGGAGTTGCGGAAGGCGGAATGCATGCCATAAAGTCATATAGCACGAATACACTGTACATGTATTTGCACGCTATTGTATTATGCATTCGGAACGGTGTACTATAGTAGCTTGTACCTGGTATGATACTACTATGCATCGTACGTACCTGGTAGTATAAATTATAACGATAAATATGTGTCACTGGTATTCTCAGTATTTAGAGTACTGTAGACTTTCTACGTAGGCGACTCGATGATGCCGAGTCTGTGACCTGTGACATCAAATCTTCGTGGTTCCGACCACAAAGATTCTACGAGGGAGCCAATCGCATACACTTGTAAAGAAGCGAAGGCGAATAAACGAATGATCCCCATCAAGATGGTGAGCATTCTTCTGGTGACAACGGTAGTCTCCTTTGCGGAAGCCTTTCGTATCCGCCTTAACATCACCCCACCTGGTGCCTTCGACGATACGACGGCCCCTATCAATACGCTTTTCCACGTTGGATTCACGGACGGTCGATCGCGACCCAGTTTGGAATGACGACGACGACAACGTAGGTGCTTGGATTCCAATTGCATCAGCGCACGCTCTTCGTGGACTAGGACCACAGCAAATTCGGGTGATGGGTTTGGACTTGGTCGTCTGGAATTCCGATGAGAAAGCCGAGAGCAAATGGTCGGTCATGGCTGACACTTGTCCACATCGATTGGCACCCCTCAGCCAAGGTCGCGTCGATCCAGAAACTGGATGCATTGAATGTCCCTACCATGGCTGGCAATTTGACACGGAAGGGAACCTTACGTTTACCACACGCAGAGCCTGACACAAGGATTGATCGAATTGCTGGATCGCGGGCATCCTACTTCCCAACTCACCTGGCGGGGACATGATTTTGCGTTTCTGCCTTCCTCAGTGCATGGTGAAATGTTCTTGCAATCCGTCTTGCCGGAAGACATGTACCCTACCGTTCGACATGATATGCGAACGAACAAGACCTACTTTGCACGGGAACTACCATACTCCGCAGACTTTGTGATCGAAAATTTCATGGACCCTCCCACATTCGTTTGCCCACCACGCGTTGCAAAGCTTGCGATCGGATGCATCACCCGTCCCCATGAGCATTCTTGTTTCGAACTTTACGCACGTCGAGACATCCTTTGAAGATTATTCACGAGGCGTCAAACGAGTGTAAGTGTGTGGGTATTCAAGCAGAATCTACAGCCGTGTCACTGACCGCAGATTTCCTTTTCCAATGAACAGTGGTATAGCCTCCTTTCAACGGCCCACCATGTATCATTATCGAACATTAAAAAACAACACCAATGAATACAAAATCGACCTTAACGTGCACGTCGTACCCATCGAAGCCGGGAGGTCTCGAGTGTTGTTCGGTTCGGCCATGGTCAGTTGGCTTCCCTTTGGCTCAAACACGCCGCATCCAATCGATTCCTGAATACTGACGTGTGGCTGCACAACGCGGAGTACCAAGCTGAAAGCGATCTTCCAAATACTCACCCTACCTTTTTCCGACTCAGTCTGACGTTGGGGTCAAGGCGTTTCGTCAATGGTGGTCACGCCACGGCTTTAGCACCGCTCCTGTGAATACCTTTGGACCTGCCGCCTTCGAGTCGCTCAAACTTTTGGATCGGGTCCAGCAGATTGACCCTTGGAAACATCATTCCAAGCAATGTGCTTGCTGTCGCAATGCCCTGAAAGTTATTCAACGCGCAGAGTTTTGCGGATTGGCCGGTTCCATTGTTAGTGCTATAGTGTTGCGCAGATGGCCAATCCCGGCTCTCTTCATGGTGGCTCTTTGTTTGTCTATTCGACACTTGAGCATTCAATTAGCCACCATCATCGAGGGAAATCCTCATCCATCGGGTTACGACGATCGAAGCCCTGCTCATCAGCAAAAGTAGTTCACGTGCTTGACAAAATAAATCACATTTGGAACACGATCAACATTA
>JAKSYS010000395.1:0-57187 GCA_022925895.1 Fragilaria crotonensis
GGGCATATGATAGTGGCATAGATAATGCATATCGCCTCGTGCCTCGTGCCTCGTTATTGTACTTCAGTACAGTATACGTACAGTATCATGTTTGCGGCAATGCGGCCTATGTCACATACTCACACACATGTAACTTTGATACACTCGGTGTACCGCTCTATATACGTGTATTGATACAACATGCTGTTCTCTGTTCGATCTACTACCAGGTACTGTACTACTACTTTTATGTACTGTAGTATATGCATTTGTCTTACTCGCCCAGACGCAGCGTTTGCTTCTATACTCAATACTTGTATGTCATATATGTTCCCTTGAACTGTAGTACCAGGTATCAGTTTCGTTCGTGTTCCGTACTTGCGGGAAACGGACACTGCAAATGTCACAACTGAGTTCCCATTTGCCCATGTACAGAATGATACAGCCAGAGACTGCGATTCTCCATGTGCTACAAGTACCGTAGTGCAACGTACTTGTTGCATTTAAAGATCGATAGATGTGTTTCATTCGTAGTAGCATGGTACTGGTACTCGCACATGGTACTTAAAGTATCTCTTGTACTGTACCAGTACTCCGATTATTACATACTGTACCAGGTACAAGTAGTAGTACTCGGAGTACATTGTTTTGCAGATGATACGAACCACGAAACATAGCTGGAGCTCATCCCTCATGTTCATCAAAGCCATTCGTTCAACAGGGTTCGATGTAGACCCTTAAGGGGAGCAGTCTGAGTAGATTCCATTTAAGCTGATTCTATGCAAAATTACAACACAGCAGTTTAAAAGGTGACATCACGCTTGATCCCAACATTGGCTCCGCTGATGCTAGTGCCATCCAATGGCAAGTTCACATTGGCGGTCCAGGCACCATCCTCCCATTCAACATTGATGCTGTCGTTAGGCTTCAACGTCGCAGTCAATTGCGAGTCGTCTCCCAAGTTGCGCTCCCATTCGACGGAAATATCTCCATTGTTGTTGATGGTTGGGGCGACTCGATTGCGGTCGTCAATTTGTTGCGAGATGGTGACTTCTTGGTTGTCCTTGGAGGCAACCAGCTTAATGCCAGTCTTTCCGGCTGTGTGAGCAATCTCAACTTCTTGGTTCTCAACCGAGGCGGTGAGCTTGACATCTGTGTTGCCGTTGTTGTAGTTTACAACGACATCACGAGTATCTTCGTCCAGGTTGAAGCGAGGGTTGACGGTAACACGAGCACCGTTCAAGTCCAAGCCCTTGGTAGCTTCCACACTCTTCACATTGAATCCACTTCCAGCATTGGCAACAACTCGAAGGGAAATGTCGTTCGCCTCATTTTCGGCATCGAGCTCTAGGGCTGGATTGCCGAAGTCTTGTCCTTCTACCTCAGCGCGAGCCGAGACTCCCCATCCAGAAATATCAGTGCGTGCCTTACCCCAGATAGAACGTGGTAGAGAAGCGATGTCGGTGGTTGGACGAGCGGAGGCTTCAATTCCGTAGCTGAGCTCGACGTCTCCAGAGTTGGATGATGCTTCCCATTTCAAGGTTGGGTCGAGACCATCAAGTCCATCAAAACTTCCATCGCGGACAGAGATCTATAGTAGAACGCATTGGTTGTGTTTAGAATCCATAGGTGTGCTTAGTTCGAGTCCGCAGCAGCCCAGCGTCCACTCCGCCTTTTCTTACCGATAGTTGAGGCTTTCCGGCAGAGGCAACGCCAACAATTGCGAGGAGGGCAATGGATGTGAACTTCATGATTCCTTGTTGCTCGTTTGAGTTTGTGACAAGAATGGATTTTGTGACCCCGAGAGATTCTTCGCTCTCGTCATCATGCTTGAGCCGTTTGAAGTTTTTGATGATTTTCCATTGGTCTGACATTTGGTGTCACCGTGGTGTCAAAAGATACCACGTGTGTTCACGTAACTAAATATTTGAATGTTGACATTTTTCTGGTTCGAAGATCCAACAAATCTTGGAGCAACGTTTGTTGACTAATTCCATGAGTTGTCGCTCAATCAGTAGATTTCAATAGAATCAAACAACTTCGAAAGGAATTCTCTGATCGTCGACCATCGAGATCTTCGTTTCAACATGAGTACGCCTGAGTCCGAAGTCCTGATTACGAAGTATTTTCATGCTCCTGAAGTTGGTTCGTCCGGTGCACCGATGTCCTGTAACTGCATGCTGCATGCTAAGACGCATGAATTAATATTAGGTATGGCGTAGTTTGGGAAATGTGGGACGGAAGTACAAGTACCAGTAGATGTCACGCATCGGGCTTCCCATGTTGACACCTCGAAGGTATCTTTCCTCGCGACTCGCGAGGGTGGAGGAGGTGTCAGTCTCACAATTTCGTTTGAGCTTCCAACGTCACCGGCAACCAAGGCGACTACCACCACAAGCAAAATCATGAAGGTCTCAGCCATTGCACTCCTTTCCATCATCGGCGTTGTCGCTGCCGGAAAACCTCAGCTCTCGGTAAGATTGCATGAACGCAGATCGTGATTTGCACAGAAACTACAGTGGTGTTTCTATCAGTTTGCTAACATTTATTTGGTTATCTCAGATCTCTGTCCGCGATGGAAGTTTTGATGGACTTGATGGTCTTGACCCAACCTTGAAATGGGAAGCATCATCCAACTCCGGAGATGTCGAGCTCAGCTACGGAATCGAAGCATCCGCTCGTCCTACCACTGACATTGCCTCCCTCCCACGATCCATCTGGGGTAAGGCTCGCACCGACGTTTCTGGATGGGGAGTCTCGGCTCGCGCTGAGGTTCACGGACAAGACTATGGCAATGCTGATGTGGAGCTCGATGCCGACAATGAGGCGAACGACATTTCCCTTCGAGTTGTTGCCAATGCTGGAGGTGGATTCAATGTGAAGAGCGTGGAGGCTACCAAGGGCTTGGACGTGAACGGTGCTCGTGTTACCGTCAACCCTCGCTTTAACCTTGAGGACGATACCCGCGATGTTGTCGTGAACTACAACAACGGTAACACCGACGTCAAGCTCACTGCTTCTGCTGATAACCAAGAAGTTGAGGTCGCTCACAAGGCCGGAAAGACTGACATTAAGCTGGTTGCCTCCAAGGACAACCAAGAAGTCACCATCTCGCAACAAATTGACGACCGCAATCGAGTCGCCCCAACCATCAACAACAATGGAGATATTTCCGTCGAATGGGAGCGCAACTTGGGAGACGACTCGCAATTGACTGCCACTTTGAAGCCAAACGACAGCATCAATATTGAATGGGAGGATGGTGCCTGGACCGCCAATGTGAACTTGCCATTGGATGGCACTACCATCAGCGGAGCCAATGTTGGAATCAAGCGCGATGTACAGTTCTAGGCCGTTCTTCGCCTGCTACAGAATGTCTGTTCGTCTAACCTCACATCCCATGTGTACTAGTATCACAGGAGACCACACAGCACCCACTTTATATTCAATCAATCAAAGGAACTCACTGCTAGCATATAGAAATTAAGATGTCAAAACCAGGACCAGCATGATTGTTATTGATCTTCCATTTCTGAAGGTGATCTGCCATCAGAGACAGACTCTCGACTTTAAAAGACGTTGCCCGAAGTTCAGAATTGGTCGGAATACACATTTTAGGTGCCTTTCTGTAGTGCGGCGTCGGATGAAAACAATGAAGTATTCGCCTGCATTCCACGATCGTTCTTCATAGGACAACGCTACAAGCATACGATTGCACTGTTGACGGTCTCTTGTGTGAATAGATAGCAGACCGTTAAAGTAACGCTTCAAGATTCGAGATCGGACATCGGACTCGAGGTAAACTCTGTGATCAGCACGCCAAACACGCACATGCGCACATGCGCATACACAAAATACACGAACAATTTTGCAGCATCCACATTCAATGATCACAAAAACACCACAACAACTTTGATTATTTCAAGGGTTGGGTGATGATGAAATTCTTTGCTACCACAATCTTCATTATAGCTGTTGGTCTTGCTTCGGCGGATATTCCAAGGCCTCAGATAACGGTAAGAATAGGATCCTTGTTGTTGGTGTTTCAAAAATGGCTCAGTTCTGTGCCGAACTGATGACGATGTGTTGTCTAACACATCACATTTGTTCATGCTTGTGTCGAGCTCAGGTCGGACTCAGTAACTCGGGTCTTGGAAAATTTTCGAACGGGCGTCTCGGTGGATTGGAACCTGGCCTTAAGTGGCAGACAGAAGGTTCAACCCCTGAATTTGATTGGGAGGTAAGTGTTAAGAAATCTATTTGCTTTCCTGCGATTGGATCCCTTTGTGCTGATATGGGTTTAGCTTACATGTTGACACCCATCTTGATTGGCCAACACCACTGAATCCAATGATTCCAATGCTACGTGGAGTAGGCAGGTGTCGATGTTTCCCTTGAGGATATCAACACCGTGCCGTATTCGTACTGGGCCAAGATTAAGCGCAAGGTGAAGGGATTTGTCGTATCGGCTCGTGGTGCATCCGATTCGAGCGACCTACAAACGATTGATGTTGATATTCGCGCAGATGGACCCTCCACGTCGCTTCAAGTGACTGGAACTTTAGGTAAGTGGACAATGCTGGAGAACCTTTTCAGGCTTTCATGTGGAGTAAGGATTGAGTGACCTTGATGATGTTCTCACGCTGGTACGACCCTTTCGACTCGTATTTATAAGCTATGGACTCTTCCTCGCCAGCTGCCTCAACGTACTCAGTGGGAAAGTTGAATTTCCGACAAACGATTGGCCTTCCTGCCGGTAGAATCACCGTCAGTCCCCGTTACAACGTGCGTTCGAGCAAGGCTGATGTCGGCGTTGGATTTGCCAGGGGCAGTACCTCCATCAGCATCGACACTGCCACTAAAAAGGTAACCTCGCTCAAATGGTCGGTGATAAGAGTCTTATTATTCCATCTGTCAGTACTTCTGGCAAAGTGGATGTTTCGTTACAACGCAGTTTTGATGACTTTGGGACCATTACGACGTCCATCAAGCCCTCGGAGTCGATCAATATCAAGTGGGAAGAAGGACCTTACGTGGCCAGTCTCCATGCTCCAATTGATGGTTTCAGCATTGACAAGGTTGATGTCAGCATCAAGAGAAGAGTCGATCTCTAAGCCACTGGATCGGAAAAATCGTGGTACGATTGAATATTCGACGTAAATTTCGTAGCTAGCATTTTGATTCCACATCCAACCTTTCTTTGCTAATGAGCTTTGCAAGTTTCTGTCATCCACGGAACTAATTTGATTGGAACTTCCTCGTCCTCCGGGCACTCGGAACACCAATTCACACTTCCATGTGGTATCGACCCAAAGAAACCTAAAAGTTCCGTCACTACTGTCTCATCCACAGTTTCTTCGGTGCCAACGTTTGTTGATATTGCTGTCGACCACGTCGACCTGTCCATTTCTTTTTGTATCTGTAGAAGTCGTCGAGTCGCAAAGAGTGTCATCAGACTCGAGGCCTTTGCCGACAACATTGCAGGCCCGCCATCCCTTTATTGACGTAGTTGTGATTATCTCGCAGTAGTTTTCGTTTCCCGGTTGTTCCCTCTGATTTGACATTTGAGGGGAACAAACGTGGCGGCTGTCCGCTGAGTTGAGTCAGGAGCATGGAAATGGCCAATCGTTCATCCGAGGGCGACAACGCGGACGCGGTGAAGCGATGTAAGCTTTGCAGTACCGGATGGGAAAGGAAACAGAGATAATTGCGATGCACGATAAAGTAATGCAGATCTGCAATCTGGATATCGGCTTTCGATTGAGTTATTGATTCGGCTGTCTCGTGTTTGCAAAAGGGTAGCCACGATGGCGTATCTCCTGTGTTCGTTGCTGCAAATGCCAGAGGTTGACTTTTCGTGACTTTCCACCCCTTCGATGCGACAACCGAATCCGAATGGCGCTTCCATAACTCTAAACCAGCTTCCAAGCCGCGATAGTTAGCCTTGTTGGGACTGTTGCCATTCATCCAAACGACGGCCTCTTCGTGGATGGGCACATCAATTACCCTCGAGCTGGCAGAAAACTCCAACTTAACGAGATGCGTCGCATCGGCATGCCATGTTAAGAGACGATCTCCATATTTGGCCTCTTCGTGCAACGTTGCATTGGAGGACGGTGGTAGCAAGACAAGTATTTGCGATACCTCTGGGTACGTTACCCATGACAGCAGATTCAAAAACAGGGTTCGTAGGTTGTCACCGCTAAAGGTCACCAACATTGTATACTTCGAAACATGACACGCTGTTCTGGGGGCAGTAGTGCATTCTTGCTGTTGCTGTTGCTGCTGCTTCTTGATTGATGCTATTGGCATGTGGAGATGATTGTTCAAAGCCTTCGTAAATCCAAATCGTCCCAGTCGAGGCCTACTTCCAACACTCGCTCCGTCAGACAGAACACGAGCGGTGTTCGCATTAACGGGACATAGATCAAGCATCGCTGCCGATTCCTTTACGAGTCGCGAAAATACCACTTCTTCCTTGAGTAGGTCTTGCAACAGGACTCGCGGATTGTATGGATGATCCTGCAGGGGCACTTCACTGTGTTTCTCCATCAAATCGTGCAAATGCATCAAGTTTGCCGCCAATCCCAGTAAGGCGAGACTCAGCGCAAAGCCGATGAGATATGCAAAGGTTCGATTCGCCATTTCCAGCTACTTTTCTTATTCGTTGCTGAACCTCTGAACGGCTCGGTCCTCTCAAAGTCACTATCGGTCTCTTCTCTGTTATCTACTAGTAGAGCTAGTACAAGTAGTGCGATTCACGATTCCCAGATGCGAAACGACTTCATCGCACTGGAGTGCAGTACACAAAACGCGGAGTTGAACACATGAAAATGTAGGTAGTATAATAGACTACAGTACCATACCAGGTACTAGTACTTCCGTACGGAGTATCGATGAATTGATAACTCATACGTCATGCAGTCATGCATGTACATGTACATTATCGGGACTTGCGTACTTGTACTTGTACTCGTACGACACTACAGATAATTTATTGGGCTGCGGCGACAAGTGACTCGTGACTCCTGACCTTTTGACGAAGTAATTGTGTCTCATTTCGCATATCGCATATCGCATATCCGATGAATACTGCTTATCGTACCCTCTACTTGTACGCAAGTCCGATTTCCACCATGCCCCTCACTCAGAGCTCTGCATTTTCATGTGAGTTCCTCGCCAGAATCATTCACATGAAGTACATATAAAAAATATATGCATAATTTTATATACTAAAAGATAGGAGACATTTTACCGAGGACAAGGGTCCTGGAAGCCTGAGGCGTTTGCTGCCCTATGACACTAAAAAAATATGACCCCTACTACGTCGTAGATTGTACTCCGTACTCCGTACAATGACATAGTCCAAAATGGTCTGGCAACACACCTCTACTCGGAGTGCTAAACTTCAAAACATACCCCATACGTATGGGGTATGGGTATGGAGCATATCGTCTATCGTCATATCTGTCCCATAGATATATACTGGAGTACTCCAGTATCAAGCTAAATCTCGTGTTGCCGGACGAGCCAGTGGTCCGACAAAATACCCAACTACGGAATACGTGTACTGGAATACTTGGAGGAGCACATTAAACCAAGGGTGGCAAGCATTCCCAAATCGGGTTTTTCAAATCGGGTTTATCTCAAAAACCCGATTTCGCAAAATCGCCACTAAATCGGGTTTTTGGTTTTAATTGCACTGTATACTGTGCACTGCACTGTGAACTGAGCAATTCCGGTTCACAGGTCACTGTTCATCACATAAATGGAATCTGTCACATCCCATATCGATCTCACTATCTCACATTGATTCGATTCATTGATCATTGATGATCTTTGCGACCATTGGCTCCTCCTCATTTGTATGGATTTATCTACTATTTGTACCAAAATTTTGTGTGTGAAGCAAAAACCTGATTTCGCATGAAATCGGGTTTAACTGGTTTAAACCAAAAACCTTCCATATCCCGCTTGACGGAATCGGGTTTTTGCCACCCTTGCATTAAACCGTCATCTTCAGACCTAAAGCGGCACAACTATACCGTTGGCGTTGTTTCTACTGGTGGCTGGTGGTACTTGCACCCAGGGGTTAAGGAACTTTGACTCATGTCTCCGTAGATTCTACTCGATTTGTTACTAGATGATCCAGAATTCCGGAACCTCCCCTTCATAACCTTCTCGTTTTATCAGCGAGCCCCTGCAAGTAAACTGCATGAAAAAGTTACAGGCATATTCGGTATACTGGATACGACATACGACGTACGTACGAGGAACATGTATCGAGGAAATGAGCGACGGAACCTATGTCATTCTCGGTGTAGGTCAGGTCATAGGTCATAGGTCATAGGTCATAGGTCATAGAGGTCATAGTAGTAGCACGTACCGGTAGTACTGGAATATTCAGAAGTAGAGTCGCAGAGATTCTTACCAAGGCGATGCACCTGATAAGTAAGTCAATGAAGTGGGTCTACTTTTTATAGGTGACATACCTGCCATCAGAAAATGTTCCCATTTGGTATACCGCTGCATTCTCTAGCTGGACTGGTCCAAGGGCATCTCACCCAGGAGCCAGGAGGCATGAGAGCGAAACGACGTATCTACTAGATCACTAAATTTCTTTTACTTCGACTTCCTCCAAATAGTGCTTTTAAGTCCTGCGTACTTTTACCGTCCCCAAACAAGTCTATTTCAGTTGTTCCTGGAGAATTGGAGTAAGGTATTCAGCAACCTTGAGTGTCTCGATTGCGACTTTGATAGTAGCAACACCCTCTGCTGGCTTTCCATCAACCGTTGCCTTGGCAACACGCTCCTTTACAGTGACATAATCAGGATCCTGGGTGAAAAAGTATGGCATGGCGCTTGGGTATTGCTTTTGAAGCTTCTCGACGTTCACCTTGTCTTCCTCATCAGGCATGAAATAGCGGAAGACCTCCTTGCCAGAAGCATCATCAACCTTGGCGAACGAGTCAGTTCCTCCGCAACGATCTCCCTGAACACTCACGGTCTGACCAGTCTTAGTGGTGATGGTAAACTTGATCTTGTTGAAATCAGTCCATTCCTTTCCAGATGGTCCCGGAAGAGTCTGCATTTCCGAAAATTCCTTATCGGCAACAACGGACTCGATGTTGTCAACAGTCACGTCATAGAAAGAAACAAGAAGAGCAAGTTCATGAATGACCATGTTCTTCAACATTCCCTCCGCATTGCGCTCGAAACATTCTCCCAACGATTCCTTGGTGTTCTCGTAGGCATTGTTGGTCACGAAGGTAACGTGGGATCCCTCGACGCCGGCGGCAAATTCGCGAGTCTTGGCAACATACTTGCAAACATTCTTGTTGTATCCCATGAGGACTTTGACACCAGCAGCATCAGCTTCCTTGGCCATTTGCTCGAGTTCAGCGACTGTGGGGGCACCTGGCTTTTCAAGGTAGATGCAGGTGGCGCCGTTGGCAATGGACTCCGTCAAGAGGCGAGGATTATCAGCAGTGCGTCCCGAAATCAAGGCTAGTCGAGGAGCGGATGCTGGGGGCAGCTGATCGAGAGAAACAGCGAACTTGGTTCCGTATTTTTGTTCGACAGACTTTTGCCATTCAGCGAACTCAACGCCTGCCTCGGACGAGGCTCCACCTGCCAAGAACCATGGCTCAACGATGTAATCCAGAGCGGCGGATGGGCATCTAAGCACAAGAACAATTTGTTAGTGAGACGGTGTACTATCCAATGCACGTCCGCATGGAAAGCGACCAGGCCATGCGGATGTTGGCAACAAAACCGAACACTGCTGAAACGGATGAAGTCACACGGATCAATTAGAGGCCGAAAGTTGAATCGTGTAGCTGTCACCGTATTCCTCGTATATCGCAGTACTCCAGTACAGTGGAATCAGAGGAAAACCTCGAGTTTCTGGTTTTGTAGTAGGAACAGATACATCGAACAGCTGCTCAACTAGTCTATCAGTTTCTTTCACGACATCGACTTCGCTTTGCGCAATTCCGTTTCAGGCATAGCAGTTCCAACAAAGAGGGGAAACGAGCGTATGATCTGATCTTACCTTCCTTCCAACATCTGTTGAATCATTGAAAACCTGTTAGCACCATATCATCATTTATCGTGTCCCTGTCGTTGACAGGTCGGAAGACAGGAACAAGTCAAACACAAAGGGAACATGCAATTTTGTGAAGGCACCCAAGTTCGAAATCTTCAATAGAATCCACTGCATCCGCATACACACCTGATAGACAAGCGGCGCCCGTCCATCTTACCTGAATTCCGTGGTACCATCCCATACCTCTATTTGGGGCACCGCATCCGACGAGAATCACTTCCGCTTGTCCTGGCTTAGCAGCCGCTGATAGAGCTGAGTGGAAAGCACGGCGTCCAGCCGCGCGGGACGTCACAAAGGAAAGGGCGGAACGAGAAAACATGAGGACAACAGCGGCAGCAACAGCAGTGGTTGTGGTCGAAAAACTGTGAGACTTCATATTCGATTTTGGATCTTGATGTCGTGAACTGTAGTTTTGTGGGTTCCTCGTGGAGGTACGCACGAGTTGGTTTTTGCTAGGGATAATGGTTCCGTCACTTGGGTCGAGTTCTCAAACCCTTCTTCTCGCATCGAATCCTTTTTGTGCTAGAAGATCACGGCAGGGCTTGTTACAGGCAGTGCTGGTAGTATCACAGGAGGAGCAGTACCGTGGCCAGTACCTGGTACTGTACCGGGGAAAAAGTGCATCGTGTGCAATCAAGTACTCCAGTACTACTAGCGGTTGGAGGCTACTGTACTGCAACAAATTACAGTGAGAATCAGCAATTGAATTGTGCCTATGTTATTGCCTCTATGTATTGCCTATTGCTCGAGTGCTACAGGAGTGCTCAGTACCGGAGACACGGGAGTACTCCAGTAGCTTTTTGTAGGTAGATGTCAGTATGTCTCATCTTGAGTGGTTTCTTATGCGCGGACGAAACCTCGGGTGCACAACTCACAACTTCCAGCAATTCCGAACTTTTTATCGGGTTGCCAGCAACAACCATGATAGACTCTGTGGTATTATATTGGGATGTGGTACTACTTTTTCAATTAAGCCTTCAAGGTCCGGTACTATATGATCTATGTCTTTACACGCGGACTCTGCAGCCTTGAAGTCCTGTTGATAACTTCGGCTCAACTCCACTATTTCTCGTCACAGTCGGCAGAAAATGCAGGTCTGTTTCGAACACCCGAATTATTTTCGCCTGGCACGTAATTTGGTTCGGTCGAGCTTATGAAACAAGCTCCCGACCGTTCTTTGTGGCTGGCAGGCCTTAACTCAAGCTCGATGGGCGCCTTAATCTGGACCGACAGGTTCTTCAACGACGTATCCTCGTAGGTCACAGCCACATCTTTGGGACAACAGTATCTCCGGCACCTGGGTACTCCAGTGCTCGTAGTATGATGGGTGTGATCTGTGATCCATTCTGCATGATATGTATCGTACTCGAGTATGTCATATGATGCCGATACATGGTGATACTACAGTACCATGTACTCGAGTACGTGGTACTCGGTACAAGTATGTACCGAATAGCTGGTAGTAGTACGAATATGCATGTACCGGTGCAATAGACGTGCCTTACCAATTCGTAATCCGACTGCAGCAAACAGGTACGAGTGGTACTGTACAAGGTACAAGTACAAACACGCCGATACACACTACACACATATGTCATGAGTCATGAGTCATGAGTCATGAGTCACCAAACGGGGTACAGGGGTGCTCAGTACCGGGATAGGAGTACAGTACATTTAGGCGGTTTAGTATCATACTAAGGTACTGCTACACGCTCGGGTAGACGTACTTGCACTACTCGTGTACGCTGCTCGCTGCTACACCCAGCCGCCTCCCCGCTGACTGCCACCTGTCACAGAAAACGCGATAACTGTACCACTACGGCCATTGTAGAATACCTGTAGCGGTAGAAGTACATACTTCACAACAAGAGCACTGTGTACTTCCATATGCAAACAAGTAGTCTACCAGTGTACCTGGTATTGTACCTACAGTGCCTTCTGCAGACTGGAGGCTGCAGACTGCAGACTGCAGACCAGCACGATGTTCATCCGGCCATTTATTTGCACACGGATCTATCCGACAACATACACTCATTTTCACAATCAACCCAGACAACGTCCTTGCCCAAATCCACTCTTAATTGCGACGGAAGATGACACAGCTACGCCTCTTCCTTCTCTCTTTAACACTCCTTGTGTTGGGAACAACAGCTGCAGCTGCGGTTCTTGTTGAACCCGAACCATCTGGGGGATCAACGGCAACGTCAACAACGACCACCGATGCCAAATCAGTTGTCGATTTGGAGAGCTTATCCGATGCCGAACTGGAAGCCATTTGTTATAATTTGGGCTTCCAACTGCGAGAAACCGATGAAGTTACTGGTGCCAAGATGAATTTTACTCATGCGGAGTATGTTGAAGCCGCACGACAGTGTCTTGCGGTACAAGCGCAAATGTAAGCAGGGTTGGTACCATGACGAATCTAGTGATGCGTTGTTGTTTCATGTCTCGTGTCACTTTGAAGTGATTGCACAGATCATTCCTTCGATCTGCAGTGTGTACACACATGGTGCTTACACGTATTTTTCTTTGCTATAGGGACGAAGTTTTAGAACAGAATCCAGAACTCATGGCTGAGTATCTTGCAGAAGTGGAACGCATGAAGGCAGCCGAACTTGCGGAGCAAGAACGGTTACTTCGACAAATTGAGCAGTTAGAAGGAGAACTAGCTGCTGCTACTGATACCCCATCATCCGACGCGTCAGTAGGATCCGCCTTTGGAGTACAGAAAGTAGCTGCTTCGCAAGACAGTGACGGAACACTGAACAACATGACGAAAGATGAAGCAACTTTGTCTGAGCTTATCGAAACACCAGCCGGTGAAACGATCACCAGCAGTCCTAACGATAAGGAAATCGAGAATACAAGTGACGTTGATCAAGGGAATTTTATTGGTGACGACAGCACAACTAAACAAATTGCAGAAACATCCTCCCAACCACAGCGACAACTCCCCCCTGCTATTCAAGCTGTGCTGGACAAGTATGTGCCTCCCAATGTTCAGATTCTCATTCGCAACTTCTGGATCAAAATCCAGCAGGATGTGAAACAATTGGTTAAACTGCAAATTCGGCTGGTGAAGGCGTTCGTAGGGCACGTCGCACAACGGATGGAGGAACGCAAAGCGGCGACAACTGCGAAGGAGGCGACGGCTGAGTTGGAATCATGAGAATGCGCTTTCCCACATGCATAGGGACACCGGTACAACGAACTATTCACTCCGCATCATTATAATTACGACATTGCGACTGTAGCTCTGAACCTGTTGGTTACTGTCTCTTTCTTTTCAAATCCTGCCCTCCACGTTCATGGCAGATTCCACATTCCACGCAGCATTAGGCTACTGTTGTACAGGTACTGTATAGTACGCCAGTGGAGACTAAAATGCGAACCCCTCTGTTCGCATCATCGATGCGCTTCACGTCGAAAAGCAGCTGGTCCTCTGTATGGCTGCCATATCGCCATATCTGCAAATCTGTATGCAGGCTCGCTTTGCAATGGACTACACTTCGTTCTGACAGTATTTCCCTTCGATAGATACGACGATCATTAACTGCAATGATGATTCGATCTTCCGCCATCATGGCTCGTCGCCACTTCGGTGCTGTTCGGTGCTTATCCTCCTCATCGAAAAGACCTCCAGTCTCTCCCCTCGAAGCCGATGCTGGCGGACTTGCCACACACGTTCACCACCACATGACAACATTCCTCATGGTTGCTACTCCGGTATATCTGTTTGTGCCAGCCGGTGAAATTGTGGATAAGCTGTTTGGAACTGCCTTGGCTGTTGTCATTTCAGCGCATACTTGGATAGGATTGAACTATGTGGCTGCGGATTACGTTCCCAAAATTTCCAGATCCTTGTTGGGACCGGCTCGCATTGTCAATGCTGCCATTGGTGTCACCACCTTGATGGGCCTGGGTGCGATTGCCCTCAACGACAAGGGTGGCATTAAGGGATGTGTTGCAGGATTGTGGACCAAGCCAAAAGCGAAGGAATAGACGTTGTTATGCCATGGGACACTGCGATTCGTTTACTTTGCTCGACCCTATTGGCGAGCCTGCGTCTGTGAAACGAGCGAGACTATGCTTGTAGTTGTAAACGCAAAGTCAAGAGAATTTGAAATGAGATTGAGTTCAATTTGCAGTTTGTATTGTAGTTCAAAAAAAGGGAATGCTTCGCGTGATCAACGTTTACTTCTCAGATTATAGTTCGCCGACTAGCAGTTCCGCATTCGGGTCGGTTGGTACGACTTGATGGGATTCGGTCACATCTGAAGCACCAGCTGACTTTAGTGATGATGATGGTTTGGCTATACGACCGCGAAGGACCCCGATCACAGCATCCCATTGTCGTCGAGCAAAGGCAAGAACTTCCTTGACGTCGCCCACCAATCGTATCAGAACGTGACTAAACAAGATCTGCAAGGGCTTCGGTAGGGGCAACGCCTGTTCCACAAACCTTTGGATACGCTTGAAATGCAAATCTCTTTGCTTCACTTGTTCCTCGGGAGAGGATATTATTGCATTTGTGGAATTCGATTCGTCTGGACCTTCTAGTCGGATTGGTTCTTGCGCGGGAGAAGAAGACAATGCTAATGAAGATTGGTCCATCTTTTGTTTGAGATCAGATATCACAAAGTCCTCCCTGTGGTGGTGCAGTGTTTAGAGTTGGCAAAGTGTTAGTCGTCCATCTCAGGCATTATCAACTTCGTCAGCGACTTCCGGAAGACACAATTCGCGAGTATACTGAAAATGTGTGTAACGTACAATTGCAAGCATTGCCATGCAGCATCGACATGATCTTGATGAGTCGATACGATGGGAAGGCCAGTCTCTTCGTCAATTTCATCCTTGATCAATTCAAAACCGCGTTCGAGGCAAATTTGTTCCAATTCCTCCTTGGTCATTTCTTGCAGTTCTCGTTCGAGCTCGCGAGATGAGGACGACGACGACGGAGACAAAAGTAATGATTGCGCAGATGTACCATTCGCCAGTGTGATCATCATTGGAATAGAAACTGATAGGAGAACTGCCACCACGGTCCAGACGAGGACTCCTGCGGAATGCATCATTTTGTGAGGACAATGGCGATTATTGATGATTGCATTTAACGCAGGTTTTGTATGTGGGACTCGACTTTGACAAATTTGCAGTTCAGAAACCGAAGATGAGGCGATCCAACGAGATGCGACGATAACTGTGGATTGCGGAATGGGAGGTTGTGATCAGACGTGTGAGAGTTGTTTTGAATTGATAGTTGACATTGACGAAGAATTGACAGTTGCGATCATAGGTGCAAGTAGTGGTCTCACTTTTCACGGGACTACTGTCACTGTCATCACCTGCTTCTGACAGTATATCAGCACCGTACGTGTACGTGTACCTGTGCTACCGGTAGTACATTTTTGGACGGCCTTTAATCACGAAATAGCACGCAACAAGATATTGCATGCTGTTGTTTGCAAGAGATGCACTCCTTGCAAACTGCCTCCACAATATCCTTGAGTATTGAAATGAGAGAGTGAGGCATTTTGCCTGGTTGACCATATCCTTGGAATAAATGTTGTCACATCAACAAGGGCTGCCGTGAGCCCTTCGTGATCTTGCTGCTAGCTACTGCTTTTGTCATCCCAGTACTTACATCTTCACAGAATGAAGTCCAATGATGAACCAGTTATGATGCCATGTGGATGTAGTCCAAAGCCATTCTTGATGGGAGAGCATACAAACCAGCTTGCATTTTCTTTGGTCTCCACATTCAACACAACATCAACAAGTTTGGTGGCTTCTGTCAAAATACACGGATTGTTGAAAAGGTGTTCCATCTAGCCGAGGCGCTGTTGAAAAATTGCTGCATAGCAATATATGAGGATGCTATGAATCCAAGTGAATTGATCTTAAACAAGAGGACCAAATCAAAACAAGACATGCAGAATGTGAGGCCATGAAGCTGGGCCTTGGATTGGCACTCTATACCTACTAAGTCATTGCTGTTGGTGTTGTTTGGGGTTTTGGTCAGTGATTATCTTGACTCGCCCGAATGTAGCCTACATGAAGAATTGCATCTAACATCTAAAACAGCATGTTGCATCTGCTTCATATTGTCAATATGGTTCACCATCTATTCTTTCAGGCAGTGCCTTGATGCCTGTGATGTCCAAATGTGTTTCAGTGGATGGCTTGCATCCCAAATTTTGACTGCATGCAGAATAGAATGTTGCTTCTGCAAATTTGTCAATGTGATGAACCATCATTTCAGGTGGTGCCTTGATGCATATGGTTTTCACATGTTGCTTTAGGGGCTGTAAATTGAGTCTTAGCTGTTAAAGTTTTCCCAGATGGTGATGGCGGGTTTTTGGGTAGTGTGCTTGTTGACCACAACAAGTAATCTGAAGGTTCGTATGCTTGATCTTTCCAACGTTTTAGTATCCTTTGGCTCAACAAGAACAATGACGAGTTGCGAAGGTCTTAGGCTTTTGCACAAGTGAGATTGAGACAAGTACACATACTTTTGTTTTCAGCTTGCTAAAAGACGTCCCGTCTGAAACAGATCTGTACAGAATCTGCCAACATACTGCAATGCTGGGACATGTAGGACGGTCGTGGTATCTTCAGCCTCGGTGCACTCACGCCATGAAGCAAAAGTACCGTATGATGATGTGTCTTGTCGTAGATTGACCCAAAACTCTCCTTCCCTTCTTGTCTTGTTTGAGGAACTTCTCCTCGATTGGGACTCGAGGAACAAGACCACCCACACAGGTTCCTTCATGCCCAACTAGCTAAGTGTATCAAGCTCACAAGTCTGAGAGATACCACTCCTCCAGGGGCTTGACTTCTCAGAATGTCAAGGTGTACAGCACCCAGGTCCTCAACTTGCCCATGTCATAGTTTGCTTGTAGCCTGTGTTGGGGATCCATTGAAATCTTGTTGTTCTCAAGAAGGTGCTGGTGTTTGAGCTTGGCTTTGTCCTATTTCATATGCATAACACAAAAGGTTGCCAAGTGTAGATCCATTCATGCCCTGATAGACGCAATGAGTATGCATCATTGCTGCAGTAAAACGGTGGATAATCTTGCCATTGGGCTTGGTGAGGGGCTTGGCTTGTCCAGATTGAAAAGGTACTTTCTGCCGGAGTAGGAGATTAGCCTGTAGCTAATCTCCATGCCAGACTCTTCAATGGTGGACACATTGAGATACTTCCACATAGTGGTAACTGCTGTTCCTACTAACTGGTGCTGGAGCTTTAAATGTTCATTCCATCTGTTCCTATCCCCGCTGGTCAGCGTTACTTTCTTGTCAAAATGCCTACTAAGTCCTGTGTTACTTGAGCACTCCAAATATATTTGCCGCGCTTATGCTGGCTGATCTCTTCTCTGATCCAGATACATATCCTCGCCAAGAACTCTCTAAATGCCAAGCCCAGCAGCGGATTTTGGGAATCCGTGTTATCTTACAGATCTTTCTCTCCTAGTCTTAGAAAAAAGCCACCCTGTCCGATGACAATCACAATTCCTCACGCGTATCCTTGATACACCATGCAAGGACACCAGCAAGTGTTTTGAAAGGACTGATCATTGGACTGTTCCATTGTATCCACCGCCTTACCACCAATGCTTTGCTGCATCTCCCATTATCACGCCAGAGTGCGATTTACTTTCGCCTCCTCTTTTGAGGCTGCCTGTCATCCCTCATTCCTAGCTCTGCCTTTGCAGAAAGCCCTTCAGGATATTGGTGCCCGCGAAGCTCCGCCACCTCTTGTTCCTGGACCCCTCCAATGCCCACTCGTGATTTGTCTTCTTTACCTACGATTCCACTCAGAAGATGTGACCTTAAAGACATCCAACGGCTGTTTCGGGAAGTGTTCGGATCTCCCCCCTTCCCCAGGGTGCAAATCGGCTCCTCCTCGGACTCGACTGATGCCACATGATGCCAAACTTATGATTGCCAGCATCGGCCCCCCAATTTGGGCAACCGACTCTGCTCTTGCCTGATCGCCAGGAGTCCCGGCGATCCAGTGTCATTGGTCCTCGATCAACTCCTCTGTCGGACCAAGCCATAATTTTGACTCATGTACCTGCAAGTCATTTCTTCTGGTCTTGATCCCACTGTGGCTGCTATTGTTTGCAACTTTGAACGTTTGAACTTCGAATTCATTCTGCGTTCACCTACCCTGTTCCTACGAGCTTGCAGCTTGTCAACAAGCAATCGCTCATAATTACCACATTCGGGCCCACGTTTGATGCAGCCAATCTATTGCTGTTGTCAACATACCATTCAACTGTCGTGCTTAGTCATAGTATCTATTGTACAGTTTGAAACACACACACAAGCCATAGCCATATTCAAGTTATAACCCATATCCTTCTATGTGATATCAAGATGGTCATGATATCACAGAGGAGGTGCAGACTTTATGCATTTGCAAATAAATGTCTCATACAGGAGAACCTTGGTTTTGTTCTTGATGACAACAAATCTCCTGAGAGCTGAATTCATCAAATCACACAGAATCATTCGGATTCCCCTGTGAACCTTGTCACCACAAAATCATTGAACTCACCCCAAGAAGAAGGCATCCACCATGATGATGGATAACAACAGGACGTTCTGGGACTCCGTAGATGGTCTTGCTGTCTCAGATTTGTCCGATGGTGATCACGGCGGTGGTCGTCCACAGGCCTTTATATGTCTTTTTCTAGCTACCTCTATCAGGCAGGTTGATTCTCCTGAGCGCCCTTCTGTTCCAGTTTGAATCAATGGACTCAAACCTGCTCAGCTCCTCAAGAAGTTGAGCTACTTCCTTAATGAGAGCAGCCTCCTCTTATGATGCTGCCCTTCAGTGTGCCTTAATTACTTGTACCTTTGCCAACATTGTATTCATGATGTGACCAAAAACATACTTCCCCACATTTTATACGGGCAGCAGGTCGTAGGACTTCCTGTTGTGATGTTGATTGTCCATTGCTTTCTTGAAATATCTGGCCTTGCTTACTAGCTACGCCTAGCATACTGGCAAACATTGCATCCTTGATTGCCCTTGGGTACTTCATGCACTCCATAGCAAGATCATGGGCAGCTGATAATCCGACAACGGAGCCAACTACACTGGCTATGCAGGTCCCCACGCTCGCCAGCTGCGTAGATGCAGTAAATAATGTTGCCGTCACAAAATTCTCTGGTGCAACGGGGGGGTGGACGAAGTCAATGTATTAGCTGTTGTTTGATGGGGTGATCCAGATGCCAATTGAAAACAAGGCCAGGTCTCTTGCCAGCACAAGTGTTACCCTTCGTGACTGCTGACAAAGTTTTCTGGTGTTTGGATTGGTGGTAAGGGTTTGATTTGGGAGAGATACTAAATATTAGGTATCCCCAGCATAGCTCAGCATCACCAGAGCGGAATTAAAACTTGTGGTTTAATTCACTGCACCTCCGTGGTGTTTGATGATGTTTAGGAAAAAAGGGCACCTCGTTGACTGTTTGAGTGTCACAGGAAAGGACAGTGCTGGCAGCTTCATCAAAGACGAAGCCATTCTTCATCTCCTCAAATTGGGTTTGATGAGTGATCACGTTTTGTCTCAGCAACCATAACTGCCTTTGTTCACCTCAGTCTTGACCTGATAAGGGATTTGGTTGTGGCCCATATGGTGGTGCGTCTCACTATACTACTAGCTCTAGCCGTATCCA
Organism: Fragilaria crotonensis; assembly: GCA_022925895.1. Classification (NCBI taxonomy): domain Eukaryota; phylum Bacillariophyta; class Fragilariophyceae; order Fragilariales; family Fragilariaceae; genus Fragilaria; species Fragilaria crotonensis. The sequence goes on from JAKSYS010000395.1 coordinate 19,775, forward strand.
ACAACCGCCGCATGACCTGTGCCAATGTCACTACCCTTGTTATGCATAAGAAACTCTTTCACCTGGATGTCTCAAGAGATTTTGGTTGTCTTCCCTGGAATTCTACAATGGCATGGATATCATTGGTGAACCAGTCATGGTCTCGGCAAAGGGATGCCATGTCCTCAGAGCTCTTAAGCGTCCTCTTCTTCTTAACATGCAACTCTATAGCAGCATCCATAGTCTTGGCATACTGATGGCTGTCACTATGCATGTTCCCTGCAACACTCAAGTATATCCCCATTCAAGTCCTTGATGTATTGTTCAGTGTCCTTTTGTCACCGCTTGTCAAAAATGTGATGTCTGCTTCTGGTAGCCTTCCCGTCTGCCTCATCCTTGTTCTCTTCCACCACTGTCCCTTTGTCTGCTGCCCCTGTCTTGTTGCTGCTTGTCATTCACTGGTGTCAACACCAGTTGTGGTGACAAACTTCTTGTGGTGGTGACAAACTTCTCCATAGTTACTCTGGTATCTCTTGCAGTTTTCTGGTGCTCTTCATGATATCTGTCAGTCCATTCTTGTCCATTTGTATGCATATCTGCTGTGTTGGTGAAATTCCCATAAGAACCACTACCTCACTTGTTGCATGCCAACCACATGACGACGTACTTGTCCAGGTCACTGACTTGCGCAATCAATATTTCTCGTGCACGTTACCAGTTTTGGACTTTCCTCTGTCGGACTCAACCAACGCTCTTTTGGATCTTCACCAGTTCACGGCTTCATGTCTCGCATCAGAGCTAAAGTTGGTGTGACTTTTGAGGCTCTAATGTTTTCTTGATGTTGGTCGTTCAGCAGTGGCAACCACTGTGACATGTCGGTTGTTGCCATGTTGCTTGTGCGTGGTTTACATGGAAATACCACTAACGTCGTGCCTCCCAGTTGGTGGGGTGCGGCTTGGGGTGACCACTGTGGGAATTTCCACCACTGTTGTGGATGGACCTGCTGTCATCGTTAGTATCCCCACCAGAGTGCCTATCAACTGGCTGGTGTTTCATCAGTTTCCGACTGTGATTTGTGTGCTTGATGATGTGTTGTTGGTTTATCATGACAATTTTGGCCATTCCTTGTCGTTCACCATGTAGTATAGTATACATAGTAAACATCGTATACCTGGCTCCTCTCATGTCATTTGTGAGGCAACAACTTCATTTAGAACCAGTGACAGTAGCTGAAATCCTATCCTGCTAGTAACCAATGTTGTTGATTTAAATGCTGTTGATGATGATGATGATGATGATGATGATGCTGTATGCATTGTACAATGTAAAGATAAGCCAACTTGAATGGAGAAACAGTTATTTCCAAGAATTGTATGAGAAGTAGCCTTCTTAAGAAGGAGCTGGCCTGCAAAAATGACCATGTATAAGTGCATCATGGAAGATGTGGAACTCCAACACTACTAGCACCACCAGATGCCATTGGCACAATCAAGCCTCATTTGTAGCCATTGTTGACATTCTTTATTATCTCAGAGGAAAAGTGAAAACCAAATGCTTCTGACCAACCAAATTATCTTCTGAACAAAATTCATTCTCTGTTTCCAATTGTGTCAAAATCCTTTCCTTGGTGATGGCAACCACATCCAAGAAAGCAATTAGAAGGGAGCACAGAACAATTAACAAAAGTGTATTGATTCACGACCATCAGCATTGTTCTCATCTGACACAAAAAGCATGAAAGCAATGTTTTTGACAACGACAGCTCCCCAGGTTTATGGCTTGGTGCTGGACCAGCCAATCTACGCTGTCAGAATCCCAGCACATAGCTACTGAACAAGAATTCAATGCAGGTTCAGGTATGTATATTTTCTATCAATTAGTGAATGGAGTGAGAAAACTGGAAGAAATCAGAATGAGTCAAATTCTATGGGCGGTGGTTGGAATGTGTTGCAAAGTGGTGTATGCATCCTGGCTTTTCTTTGTATACTACTGTGACAAGTCCCCAGGGGTAAACACAACCCTGCCAGTGAGGATGATACTTCTATCATAACACTCTTGACAGTCCTGCCAATGGTTGGAATGCCGCATCATCGATAGGCATTGCCGGCAAGAATATGCATGCACAGCCATTACTTCAAGACTCCAGCCTCCACACAGAAGACTTTGAACTGGTCATAACCCTGAGCTATTGCGAATGATGCCATGTTGCCATGTCTGTTTCATTCCGAAATTGGACACAATCGTTTCCATCAGTGCGTTCTCCATATTTGTGTCAGTGTTGTACTTCGGGCTGAGCAACCATAATCATCCGTCCGAAATGCAGTAGGATCCAGGGATGTCAAACATATGAATGATTCCCTGGTCGTCCTCGCATTTCAGCGGATACTAGTGCTAGTCATCACTCCAATGGCTCGGGTTCCCTGAACCCCTTGATCACCCGGTTGCATTTTTCGAGGTTGCCGACGATGTCCTCTTTGACTTGTGATATGAACCCCCGTTGCAGCGATTGTCCACACCGACAATCTACAAGTCAGTGTCGAAGATCGTCAGTCGATTGATCGCTTCCAGGGATGCATTCGCTTGCATCGCAAGTACCGACATTGCGGCTATGGTCATTTTGTTTGTCGTCGTCGTTGGGGGTCAATGGTGTGTGTCATTCTCAAAATCCGCTTTGAGGTCCTGGTTTTTCTATCAATCCAGGTTCGGTGGTCATTCTTGCATCCAGCAACAATCATTTTCCAAACCCGATCGGTCATTCGATACCATATGCCTCGTTTGTTTGTCCGTGGTTCCAGGTGTCGCTAAGGTTTGTGCTGAGAAAGGGTTGAGACTATAGTGCATTGTTGCCTACTTGCATGAGCATCCATCCCACTGATACTAGAACCGTGTCAGTCCATCCTCCAGGGAGTCAATTGCTGTCATCCTAGGATGCGGATTCCGTAACCTGCTGCTCAATCTTTGCCACACAACTTTGAGCTTCTTTGCGAGGTTCAGTTCTCCCTTTCGGAGGGTGATGCTGCCTTCCTCTTATTCTCTGGTGTCACGGCAGCTGGGGCTTTTTGGGGTCATGCGCTCTCCACTTCTCACACTTGTCCCTTGTACTTGTACCGCACCAATACCACATGTGCTCTTTAAGTTTTGTTTGGTGCTGGGCATTTCTTTGGGTGGTCTCCAGACTTCCTGTCCTAACCATTGCTGGCTGACCTTTTGTATCGTGGTCCGATTTTGTGCCTTCCATTTTTCTTGCCGAGCTCTGCCGAGACCTTCTTCTTGTTGATGTTGACAGTCAATTCGAGTTTGGCCTCAAGGGCTACAATTGTCTCTCCTCATCATTGCGGGGCATTCCAGATTCCCTTTGTGACCATTACACCATTGTATTGCATTTAATCTTGGCCGCAAGCATTAACTCATCCAAAGTGATTTCCCACCTCGTCATGGTCATCCTGCTCTCTTTTCAATCATGTGCTGAAGAACACCTCATCACTTGCTACCGCTGAGTATCCTTTGAACAGGTTGATAAAAAGGTCCGAGGTATTTTGGTTTCTTGCTGTCAGAGACTGAACGAGTTTCACATACTGGTTGAAGCATACAATGTTGTTGTCAATTGTCATGATGTAGGTATCCAAGCTTGACAGCTTGGTCCTAATGTGGTTTGTCGTGGCGTTTATGTCAAGGTGGCTTTGTTGAATGATGACCTTGAGCAAGGCAACACCACTCGCTGTGTTGGAATTTGCCAATCCTATACTGGCTCGACCAGATTGATACCTTTTTCTTTACCTTGCTTGTAAGGGATGCCATTAGGAATTAGAAGTACGGCATGTATGTATACTGTGTCAGTCGACTCTCATCATCAATGTGTATGAGTTTGGACTCCACGACTTGCTCAAGTGTAAATGTGCCATAATCTTTGATGAATACCTCTTCGCGTTCGTCGCCCTTGCCTGAGCCAAAACTTATGTTGATTCCGAGGATTCCGTTGTCAGTTCATCCCAATTTGTCAGCGCATCTTCTAGGTCCTCAACAAACTGGTACAATCCGTCCACCTCACAGTTTTAGGGGTCGTCGATGATAGGGCTGATCCAAGACTTGTCCTATATCTTGGCGTGCTCGGATCTTGTATAGTGGTCCAATAGTAAGCAAAGCAAGCCCTCGACAGTCACTGTTCTTTATAGAAACGTTGCCCATTGTCCAGAATCCAAAGCCCACAATCGGCGGCACTGTCTTGACAACGAACAATGCCAAGAAGAATCCACACAACCCCCTTGTCGGCGTCGCTATTTTCAAAAACAAATGATTCCGACAAAAGGTTGTTCGAGGACATGGATGTTGTTCATTCTTTGACTCAAGGATCTCAACTCTTCCTTGAATTGTTGGTGCCCAACCTTAGCATGCAACATTTTGATGAAATGGCTGTTGAGATTGGTCCACCTTGATTTCTCAAGCAAAGATAAGGTGGTGTCCATAGAAAAATATTTCAAATCAAGTTTCCAAGTGCACAGAATGCATAATCAATTAGCTACTTTTGGTTCAATTTTGTTACTTCAGCGTGGTGTCCTCCACACAAAAATATTGGAATCAAAGTATCAAAGTTTTTATCTCCCAAGTTTACACTTGAAATTGATGATGAGTACAGGTACTGTACCTTACAAGTACTCCGAGTATGTACTCCTCCAGTAATACCGCTGTGCTGCAACCCTGCAAACCCTCAACGCCTTCTTAAAAGAAAAGCTACAGTATTGGCGTCTACCGTCGTGGATCATACTCTACCTCTCCTTCCGTCCGTTCGTCAACCAAAGTTTCTGTGAGTCACGGTTCAGTTCCTTTTCGCACGATTGAGTCATGCTTCGCGTTTGCGTTCTTGTAAGTGTTTGCGTCATAGTTCTTCGGTCATTGTCAAATGTTCCGCGGACATATAAATGGGAATCGCAATTGCCAGCCGACCTCAAAAGAGAACACAAACTGGTGCATCATCAAATCTACATTTTACATGCTTTATGTTTCATTATATTTATCTGGGATTCAGTATCTTTCAACAAATCATTCTACCATGGGATTCTGAAGAACTAACAAAGAACAATCAAGGAACAACCAAAGAACAGAAAGAACAAGGAAAGTGCAGCTTCAGAGCTCTCATTCGGTCGTTCCAATTTCATTTCATGCATGTTTTATACATCTCACAATTAGTCTATCGCAAAACATAACACTCCTACTAATTTATTTTAACTAATTCATCGTTTCAGAGCCCTTATTTGTCGCCCCATCGCCTCGAATAAAACTTTACTTTTGCCTTATGCATAATTGCAATGATACGGACACTCCGGAAATGGTGATCACCATCGTGTTTGGAAGACGACACAACAATACTATATTTCAAAGGAAACACAACAATGATTGACCACCACCAGTAGTGGGGCATGGACAAGGAGAGCCCAATAGTGCGACTCTGTGTTTTCCTGCCTGCTCTCAGGTTAAGAATAATTGATCAAGATTTGTAATGTACCTGTGCTAATAGAAACACGGGCAACAATAAAAGGAGGAACTATGACTGATATGACTTGAATTAAAGGATATTGATACTAGATATTGCTGGCTCTTGATTTTGGCTGATGAGATCCTGGTCCCGGTGTGCCACACCCATATTCCTCCCTCTCAGTTGACTTGTTATCCATCATTTCTTCGCCTTCTTGTTGGTATCAAAGATGCACAACAAAGGCCACCATGGAATCCTTCTTTCTTCTGCCCGTCCGCTCACGTCGTTTATGTGGTAGCTTGTTTGATATTGCTACAGTGTAGGTATTGGCTGTCCAACACAATACGAGACAATTACATCTCGACATTATGACAGTGGTCGTGTAGGCCTTGAACCTTTTCTGTCATTGCAGCTCCATGCTTTGCCCCCCTTCAGAGACGCCTACAAAGAAAGTCCACCAGCATGCAGGCGGAACTGTTTTTAGGAAAAGCATGGCAAATGAGGACAACAAGGCAACCTTCATCACATCCCTTGAACTTAGCAGCAGCATTCTGGGGGAAACTGGCCAGAGGCAGGTCTTCATCAAAGATGTCCTCCTGGAGAGCACATTTCAAATTTTTCTACTACTACTAGAGGGGCAGGCATGATCCTATATCATTGATCCAGCAAACACTTGTTGCATACATCCGTGTTGATCCGATGTACCGACAACAAGCAACAAAAATGCAGCAAGAATGAAGTCCTTTGAAAATATCTTTGCGGTCAACAAAGTACAGAACATGTGGCCAAAAGAGAACAGATTGAACAGGTTATGAACTTGGAGTTGCAAACTTGGTTACTAGTAGAAAATCCAAGTTAATGAAAGACGAGTCCCACTGACTCAAAAATCCAACGTGTGTCACCCTGAATTGATTAGTTTGAGCACTTGGAAACTAGGATCTTTATATTGTTGTATGGACACCACCTAACAAGGCCGGGAGACACACACAAAGGTGGGGGGTCAGTTCTTCATTGAAACCTATAGGGGGTGCAATTACATCAAAACAAATCCAACCTTGGATCCCAGTTTCCAAGTTCCAAACAGAATCTTGGGACAGAATAAGAAGGTTTCAATTTTGGCCTGGTCCAGTGGCATTTACACAGCATAAACTGACTTTTTGTATCCAAGTAGGAAACTCCCAAGTCTTCTTTTGAAGAAGATGAATGTGAGTAGCACTTTGTGCACAAGTTATAAACTTTTATCACTACATCATGGTGGCCACCGACAGCAGTGTGCATATGATGAAGGCTTAGAGAGCTCTTTCTGGGTTTGTAGCACTGCTGTCCTTGTTGATATTCAAGCGAGGAAAGTTCAAGGACATTGTTTTTGACTGCGTTAGAAAACAAGGTGTCTTATGCATTTGACATGTTTGAGTGTGTATCGGAAGGTATATTGAGGGCATCTACCATGAAATTGGAGCAAGGCAGAGCAACAACAGCAATGAGAGCAAGAAGGAGAATCAATGAGAGCAAACCAGACTTCAAACCGACGAGAACGAACCAGAGCAAGTGCAAAGCAGGAACAATGTGAGCAAACAAAACGAGATCGTGACAAAAGAGCAGGAACAAGAGCAAACAAACCCAGAGCTAACAAACAGATAGCAAACGGGATCACATGTGAGGCAGGAACGAGATCGATAGAGAGCAATCAAACAAGACCATGAGAGCGAGAGCAGGAATGCGAGCGAATGAGAGGGAGTGCGAGGGGTAGGAACGAGAACAAAAGAGAACAATCTAGAGCGACAAGAGGGACGAAAGAGAGACGAGCAGCAAACAAATGACAGCAAGAATGAGTGCGCAAAACAAGGGCATTAACGTGATCAAACAAAATGAGAGCAAAAACATGAACGAGAGCGCGAAACAAGAACAGGAACAAGAGCAAGAAACAAACCGCCAAGTGCAAAATGAGGTCGAATGCAAGAGCAGGAGGAATGAGATCAAAAGAGAGCAACCAAAACGAGACACGAGCGTATGCAAGAGCAGGAACAATAGTGAAGTAGACCAAAGGAGAATGATTAGCTATTACAAAGCAGGAACAAGAGCAGCAAGCAAAACAAGAGCGCGAGACGAGAGCGAGAGCAGGAACGAGAGCACGCAAGGGCGAGTGTGATAGCAGGACGAGAACGAACAAGAACAAACGAGAGCATTGAGGGCTAGAACAGCAAACGAAATGACAGCAAGAATGAGAGTGCGCAACGAGAATGAGAGCAAGAGCGAGCAAACAAAACGAGAGCGAGGGCAGCAAACAAAAAGAGTGCAAGTGCAAGAGCAGGAACAAGAGCAGACAAAACAAGAGAAATTGCAAGAGCAAGAAGAAGCAAAAACATAACAAAGAGTGAGAACAAAGAACCTGTTACTATATCTCCCTTTCTTGTTTCTGGTTCACATGCATTGCAATCCACACTACAGAATACTTACTACCTAGTATTTGAATTGCAGGCATCTAATTGTGATCGAGAAAGGCAGTTTTGCTCTAAAGAACCAACCATTTGACTTTTGGCTGCATTGGCATTCCTCCTGTTGTCACAACACTACAAGGAATACAATCTGCATGGTGAATGTGCCAATTGTCAATTGGCTGATGAGCCTTCTCTGGTGGTGCATTGCTAGTGCTCGTGGTCAAAGGCACACAAAGTTGATGAATGCACTCATGGGTTGAAGTGTGATGGGCATTCAAATGGAGTGCATGTGAAACTTGGATTACCACAATTGGCTAAAAATGTGCTGGTTAACTTGTATGTCCAACAATCAAAGTTTAGTCTTACAATCTCAGAAATCCAAGTTAAGTCACATATTAGGGAATCTATTTTGGTTTTTGGATGTGAGATCCCTTGGAAACTTGGATCCAAGTTCGGAATTTGTTGCTGTAGACACACCCCCTTAGCTTCGACAAGACAGGGCCTAAGAGAGACTGTGCAAAAGAGAAAACAGAGAAAGTTGTTGCAAAATAGAACAGTAGCATGGTAGCTAGCATAAGTTGGAGTACTTGGAGTATACCACGGAGCACTCTTAACTACAGTACTCTGGACTCTGCGGGATGCGTTACCTCTCCCGCCTACGCGGCTACTTTGACTTATCGGTCTCGTTAAGTTTGTATACGTATGATAGAACTCCGAGTAATAAAGTGGGGAAATGGTGTGGGATATGACATGATCCTACTATGGAGTTTACCCGGACCTGCCGATTTCCACGCGGACGGTAGCACTGATATTGCGGCGGGCGGGCGGGTTCTTAGCTAACAAACTTGGTTACTTGTACTTGCTACATAGCTTGAGAGCTCCTGTCTCACACCTCCAAGGTTGTCTGTCTTGTACTGTAGCAGGCTTGTCGGCACTGTGTGGGCATCATTTGCTGCTGCTCTGGCGTTAAAGCTGGATCAGCCAACAATGGATTCTAGCTGCAACCGCTCCTCCGTTCAAATGTCTGTTGTTCTTCTGTGTCGGGGCTTTGTAGGCCCCTGTTATGTTCGGTCGATTCGCTAGACGACCCCGTACTCGTCAGTGCGGAGGTCGCCGAATGAACTGGTGCTCTTTGTAGTGTCTGTCAGACCTCCCGTCATCGCTGCCGCTGCTGCCGGCGTCTGGAGTCTGGAGTCTGGAGTACTACCCGTAGTAGCTTGTATATTACAGTACCAGGTAGTAGTACTCGGTGCACTCTCTGAGTACCCTACCAGGTACAGGTACCAGGTACTGAGTATCATACTTGTACTCCTAGTATAACACATATAACATATAGTATCACATATCACATACACCGTATGATACTCCTCTCTCCCCACCGAAGTCCGAGTCCCAGTTATCGGTAGGTCATTTCGATATATCGTTTGTCGATGTCACTCAATTATCAACGCAGTCCCGAGGACTTTCGTGATGTTAACCCTTCCGAACTCGGGAATCAATTGAGCCTTAACAGTGAAACGCGAAAGACATCGTCAAGGCGTACTGAATCGGCCTCGTATGACACTTTAAAGTTGGAATTCAATGTTGCATAAATGATCCGAAAGCAAATGCGACATCATTCTCTGAATAGATCTGTCTAAAGTACGACCTGCCACCAACAGCCCTTCTAAACAAATAGATGAACGAGGACGTGCGATTTGTCGATTGCATTCCATATTTGTCATCTCCACTTCCAGAACTTAAACAAGATTTATGCGCTATGATCAAACGGAGCGCAATCAACAACATTAAAATATTCATAGCTGATGCTTTAATGTATATTTCAGGGGGACATATTTTCCGCTCCATGGATGCAATCCCCCGAGCTCCCCACCCGAACGAAACAGACATCCTCAAAAAAAGCAGTTTGTGATATATTTTGATCACGAATCTGTTGTCGTCAAAAGCGTCCTAGTCAATCTCTTCGAAAGAGCGAGATTGTCTGACAGAAAGTTAACAAGTACCAGGTATTCTCTCAAGAGATTGAGCGTGAGAGGGAGAAAGACAAGGTCTTCCGGTTTTGGCAATCATGACCAAACTTAACCCCGGTCTCGTGTTGATCAGTTTCCTTGTTGCCGTGGCGTTTGGGTTCACCGACAATAATGTTGACAACGCCAACGCCAAGGTCAGCAAGGATTCGACCTGGCGTTTTCCTTTTGCTCGCTCGTCTGATGCGTCTGCGATCGAGCTTGGCGATGTTTCGGAAGCGTCCAAGAAGCTCGATACTATCAAGGCCATGGTGGATGACCGCAAGCAGAAGAGGAAGCAGCGCAACAAGGCGGAGAAGGATCGTCGTCGCAGCAGACAGGAGCCAAGTCTGGTCAGCATGGATGCCGATGAACAGATGCAGGATGCTGGAAAATCCTTTCTGGAGGCGCTCGGACTTGAGGGTTTCCATAAAAGCACCCCTTCAGACGAGGAAGGAACTGTTGCTCACAACCTAGCCATTGAGGACCTCAAGTTCAGAGTGATGCATCAGCTTGCGATGGATCCGAACCAGATCCCCCAGGATCTTGTTCACTTTGAGAAAGTCGTTGGTGGAAAGCTCGTATTGGAGAATCCCTCTCTCGCAGCCGTGGTCAAAGACGATGAAGTGGCCGAGGACGATGCCGCCGCGAAAGAGCAGCTTCTTGCCGAAGGTTTCGTTCTGTACGACCAAGTTGACTCGCTTGACTCGCTTCCTGCGGAGTTCGAGGACAAAAACGAGGAGATCGATGACAAAAGCACCATGCAGAGCGTTACTTGACGGAGACCGTTGGCGGAAGTGCTGTCGTTCTGTCTACCAACGTCAGTGCTACAGACAAGGAAGTGACCATTGGAGCGACCAAGACCGGTGGTGGTAAGGACTCAGCCTCTGCTTTCATGAACTCGTTCCAGCAAGTTCTGACACGCAGGACATGCGCGATGAGGCCGACAGGACCCAAAAGGCTCGCAAGTCACCTCTCGCCTCATGCCCTCCTGATATGGACCCCAACACTGTCTTCGACTGTCGCTGTGAGTACCCTGGAGAGCTCGTCTATGCCGATCCGAAGGCTGGTGCTCCCAAGTCTGTTGGTTCGTACAACGCGACAACCAAAAACAGTACTGGAAAAGTTTGGGATGTGGAACGATACACCCTGGTCAACGGAACCTTCGTCCTTCCAAGGTGGCACCTTGCCTGCTCCAAGGCGGTCTTCGTCTGTCCCGGACGTTCTTTGCGCAATTGTAAGGCTTGGCAGTACCACTGCACATCCGCTGACTTCCCGTTGCACTTGGGTGGATCTGGAGCGAAGGACGCGTTAACCCGCAAGGAGTCCCAGGCACGAAGTCGCAACCTTGTATTCAATCCGGATCTCAAAATTAATACGCTGAAGTCGCACGGAAGAAATCTCGGCCGCGCGAGGACTAGGGCGAAGTCGTGCGAGGTCGTAGTCCTCCCAGCTACTCATCCCAAGTGTCAAGCGCAGGCTGGCTCAGCGAAGAATCTGACGGTAGCTCCTACTGCCTTAACACAGGCCGACTCTATGACTATTCCAACGATCGCTCCTACGTCCGCAACCCAACCTGACTCCACTCCACTATCGTACACTAAGGGCGATGCACTTCCAGGGACTGACCCGTCCACCAATGCTCCTGCTCCACTCACCGCAGGTCCAACCCGCCGCCGATTCTTCGGAAATCCTGACTCAGCCTTTTTTCGAGCACCACCCGTTCCTCTCGATGGGCAAGCACCAACAGAGTCTCCTACCGAATCTCCAACTGAGTCGCCAACTGAGTCTCCAACTGAGTCCCCAACCGAATCCCCAACGCTGCCTCCAACGCTGCCTCCAACGCTGACTCCAACTTTGCCTCCAACTTTGCCTCCGTCCCCACCCCCGTCTTCTCGCCCGACACTTAAGCCGACTGTGGCTTCGCCAACAAAGCTCACACGCCGCCCTACTGCTAAGAGTGCAACCAAATGCGAAGGCTATGACTTGACAGGTTGCTCTGTTTCTGGAGATCCAGCTAAAGAAGAACCTCCATTGGAGCAGTGTCAGCAGGCTGCTTTGCTCCCAGGATGCAATGGCACCTCCCAGAATTGGCGTGTTTCATTGCTAACTGCGGGGTTTGATCCCTTTAACTACGAAACCTTTTTGGTTTACAACATCACGCAGCCCGGAGGAGGCGTAGTCGATCACGTGACTATTTCCTGGACAGGAAACTGCTGCGTGCGCGATGCGTCCTTCTTCGGCCTAACTTTGGGATATGGCTTAGACGCCGACACGTGCACCTACGGAGTAAAGTACAACAAGGCGTTTTCGAGGGTGCAGACATCTGGATTTTACAAGATCGTCGTTGCCGGCAACATTCCAATTTCGACCAAGGGCTCAACAGTTGCAGTTCACAGAAAAGAAGGTTTCTGTACTTACGAACTTCCTGGTCCCGACTGCAGCCAATGTACCCCCAAAACTACCTTGGCTCCAACTCCTCCCAAGTTTCCATCAAGTGCGCCCAGTGGAAGCACATCACCATCTGCCAATCCAACTACCAGTGTTGGTCCAAGTGCAGCACCAAGTGGCGACCCGACCAGTCAGCCCAGTGATCAGCCAAGCGATAAGCCGTCGCTTCAGCCAAGCAACGCTCCAACACCCAACCCAACAACCTTGGCTCCAACTCTTCCCAAGCTTCCAACAAGTGCGCCCAGTGGAAGCACATCACCATCTGCCAATCCAACTACCAGTGTTGGTCCAAGTGCAGCACCAAGTGGAGATCCGACCAGTCAGCCCAGTGATCAGCCAAGCGAGAAGCCGTCGCTTCAGCCAAGCAACGCTCCAACACCGAACCCAACAAGCCAAGCACCGATACCGAACCCAACAAGCAAAGCACCGACCCCGAATCCAACAACTGCAGCACCAACACCGAAGCCAACAACCAGAGCACCGACACCCAAGCCAACCACCGAAGCACCAACCCCAAACCCAACTGTCACCAGCGAGCCATCGTCTGCTCCAAGTGGTAGCACTTCTCCATCTACAAATCCCAGTCTTAGTGTGGGGCCCAGCGCTACGCCAAGCAAAACGTCCGAAAGTCCCTCAGATGTGCCGAGCTCGGACCCAACTGGCAGCCAAGTGCCATCCGATGCTCCATCGATCAGACCAAGTGTAAGCGAGGTACCAAGCGATTCGCCATCGGAAAGTCCCACAGAAAGACCACTTCCATCGAGTGAACCCAGCGAAGCACCGACAGGAAGTTCCATCCCCAGCTCATTACCAAGTTCTGGTCCAAGCATTAGCTCCGGTCCAAGTGTTGCTGTTTTTGGATCGATTTCCGGTAACGTCAAGTCTGACGACAACAACGACAACATCGGCGACACCAACCTTGCCGGTGTGCTTATCACGTTGCTCGATAAGAACCTGGATCCTATCGCAACAACTTTGACTGACAGCTCGGGCAACTACGTGTTCAACGATGTTCCTGCAGGTGACTACTTTGTGAAGGAGTCTAACCTTCCTGGCTACCTTGATGTGTCCGACGTTGACGGTGGAAATCCTAACTTGATCAGTGTATCGCTAGCTGGCGGCGAGGACTCCACTGGCAATGACTTTGTGGACGAGCCAGCTCGTCGCATTGACGGCAGTGTTCTAGAAGACACGAATAATGACAACGCAGGCGATGAGCCCATTGCGAATGTGACGGTGTTGTTGTATGACTCTAACGGCACTCTTGTTGCCAGTACCACGACGGACAGCGAGGGCAACTTTACGTTCGAGAACTTGCCTCCGGGCACGTATACCATCAAGGAAGAGACTCCTGGTGGCTTTGCTGATGTAGGTGACAGCGACGGAGGCGACCCAAATAGCATCTCAGTGTCTGTGACATCGGGCGACAGTGCAGGGAACGTGTTTGTTGACGAGAGGGGCTCTAACGCGCCAAGCACGAGCGCAGTGCCATCCGGCGTGCCCAGTGAAGCGCCAACCGGAAGCTCGATGCCAAGTTCATCCCCAAGTACAGGTCCAAGCATTAGCTCCGGTCCAAGTGTTGCTATTGTTGGATCGATTTCCGGTAACGTCAAGTCGGACGACAACAACGACAACATCGGCGACACCAACCTTGCCGGTGTGCTGATCACGTTGCTCGATAAGAACCTGGATCCTATCGCAACAACTTTAACTGACAGCTCGGGCAACTACGTGTTCAACGATGTTCCTGCAGGTGACTACTTTGTGAAGGAGTCTAACCTTCCTGGCTACCTTGATGTGTCCGACGTTGACGGTGGAAATCCTAACTTGATCAGTGTATCGCTGGCTGGCGGCGAGGACTCCACTGGCAATGACTTTGTGGACGAGCCAGCTCGTCGCATTGACGGCAGTGTGTTGGAAGACACGAACAACGACAACGCAGGCGAGGAGCCCATTGCGAATGTGACGGTTTTGTTGTATGACTCTAACGGCACTCTTGTTGCCAGTACCACGACGGACAGCGAGGGCAACTTTACGTTCGAGAACTTGCCTCCCGGCACGTATACCATCAAGGAAGTGACTCCTGGTGGCTTTGCTGATGTAGGTGACAGCGACGGAGGCGACCCGAATAGCATCTCAGTGTCTGTGACATCGGGCGACAGTGCAGGGAACGTGTTTGTTGACGAGAGGGGCTCTAACGCGCCAAGCGCGAGCTCCATGCCGTCGAGTGAACCGAGTGGATCTCCTACCGGAAGCTCAATGCCGAGTACATCACCAAGTTCCGGGCCAAGTGTGAGCTCTGGTCCAAGTGTTGCTGTTGTTGGATCGATTTCCGGTAACGTCAAGTCGGACGACAACAACGACAACATCGGCGACGCCAACCTTGCCGGTGTGCTGATCACGTTGCTCGATAAGAACCTGGATCCTATCGCAACGACTTTGACTGACAGCTTGGGCAACTACGTGTTCAACGATATTCCTGCAGGTGACTTCTTTGTGAAGGAGTCTAACCTTCCTGGCTACCTTGATGTGTCCGACGTTGACGGTGGAAATCCTAACTTGATCAGTGTTTCGCTGGCTGGCGGCGAGGACTCCACTGGCAATGACTTTGTGGACGAGCCAGCTCGTCGCATTGACGGCAGTGTGTTGGAAGACACGAATAATGACAACGCAGGCGAGGAGCCCATTGCGAATGTGACGGTGTTGTTGTATGACTCTAACGGCACTCTTGTTGCCAGTACCACGACGGACAGCGAGGGCAACTTTACGTTCGAGAACTTGCCTCCCGGCACGTATACCATCAAGGAAGTGACTCCTGGTGGCTTTGCTGATGTAGGTGACAGCGACGGAGGCGACCCGAATAGCATCTCAGTGTCTGTGACATCGGGCGACAGTGCAGGGAACGTGTTTGTTGACGAGAGGGCTCTAACGCGCCAAGTGCGAGCTCCATGCCGTCAACGGAACCGAGTGGAACCCAACCGGAAGTTTGTTGCCAAGTTCTTCACCTAGTTCCGGGCCAAGTGTGAGCTCCGACCAAGTGTTGCTGTTGTTGGATCGATTTCCGGTAACGTCAAGTCGGACGACAACAACGACAACATCGGCGACACCAACCTTGCTGGTGTGCTCATCACGTTGCTCGATAAGAACCTGGATCCTATCGCAACGACTTTGACTGACAGCTCAGGCAACTACGTGTTCAACGATATTCCTGCAGGTGACTACTTTGTGAAGGAGTCTAACCTTCCTGGCTACCTTGATGTCCGACGTTGACGGTGGAAATCCTAACTTGATCAGTGTTTCGCTGGCTGGCGGCGAGGACTCCACTGGCAATGACTTTGTGGACGAGCCAGCTCGTCGCATTGACGGCAGTGTGTTGGAAGACACGAATAATGACAACGCAGGCGAGGCCCATTGCGAATGTGACGGTGTTGTTGTATGACTCTAACGGCACTCTTGTTGCCAGTACCACGACGGACAGCGAGGGCAACTTTACGTTCGAGAACTTGCCTCCGGCACGTATACCATCAAGGAAGTGACTGGTGGCTTTGCTGATGTAGGTGACAGCGACGGAGGCGACCAGAATAGCATCTCAGTGTCTGTGACATCGGGCGACAGTGCAGGGAACGTGTTTGTTGACGAGAGGGCTCTAACGCGCCAAGCGCAGCTCCATGCCGTCAGTGCACCGAGTGGATCTCCTACTGGAAGCTCAATGCCAGTACATCTCCAAGTACTGGTCCAAGCATAAGCTCTGGTCCAAGTGTTGCTGTTGTTGGATCGATTTCCGGTAACGTCAAGTCGGACGACAACAACGACAACATCGGCGACACCAACCTTGCCGGTGTGCTGATCACGTTGCTCGATAAGAACCTGGATCCTATCGCAACAACTTTGACTGACAGCTCGGGCAACTACGTGTTCAACGATGTTCCTGCAGGTGACTTCTTTGTGAAGGAGTCTAACCTTCCTGGCTACCTTGATGTGTCCGACGTTGACGGTGGAAATCCTAACTTGATCAGTGTTTCGCTGGCTGGCGGCGAGGACTCCACTGGCAATGACTTTGTAGACGAGCCAGCTCGTCGCATTGACGGCAGTGTGTTGGAAGACACGAACAACGACAACGCAGGCGAGGAGCCCATTGCGAATGTGACGGTGTTGTTGTATGACTCTAACGGCACTCTTGTTGCCAGTACCACGACGGACAGCGAGGGCAACTTTACGTTCGAGAACTTGCCTCCCGGCACATATACCATCAAGGAAGTGACTCCTGGTGGCTTTGCTGATGTAGGTGACAGCGACGGAGGCGACCCGAATAGCATCTCAGTGTCTGTGACATCGGGCGACAGTGCAGGGAACGTGTTTGTTGACGAGAGGGGCTCTAACGCGCCAAGTGCGAGCTCCCTGCCGTCAACTGAACCGAGTGGAACCCCAACCGGAAGTTTGTTGCCAAGTTCTTCACCTAGTTCCGGGCCAAGTGTGAGCTCCGAACCAAGTGTTGCTGTTGTTGGATCGATTTCCGGTAACGTCAAGTCGGACGACAACAACGACAACATCGGCGACACCAACCTTGCCGGTGTGCTTATCACGTTGCTCGATAAGAACCTGGATCCTATCGCAACGACTTTGACTGACAGCTCGGGCAACTACGTGTTCAACGATATTCCTGCAGGTGACTACTTTGTGAAGGAGTCTAACCTTCCTGGCTACCTTGATGTGTCCGACGTTGACGGTGGAAATCCTAACTTGATCAGTGTTTCGCTGGCTGGCGGCGAGGACTCCACTGGCAATGACTTTGTGGACGAGCCAGCTCGTCGCATTGACGGCAGTGTGTTGGAAGACACGAATAATGACAACGCAGGCGAGGAGCCCATTGCGAATGTGACGGTTTTGTTGTATGACTCTAACGGCACTCTTGTTGCCAATACCACGACGGACAGCGAGGGCAACTTTACGTTCGAGAACTTGCCTCCCGGCACGTATACCATCAAGGAAGTGACTCCTGGTGGCTTTGCTGATGTAGGTGACAGCGACGGAGGCGACCCGAATAGCATCTCAGTGTCTGTGACATCGGACGACAGTGCAGGGAACGTGTTTGTTGACGAGAGGGGCTCTAACGCGCCAAGCGCGAGCTCCATGCCGTCGAGTGCACCGAGTGGATCTCCTACTGGAAGCTCAATGCCGAGTACATCTCCAAGTACTGGTCCAAGCATAAGCTCTGGTCCAAGTGTTGCTGTTGTTGGATCGATTTCCGGTAACGTCAAGTCGGACGACAACAACGACAACATCGGCGACGCCAACCTTGCCGGTGTGCTGATCACGTTGCTCGATAAGAACCTGGATCCTATCGCAACGACTTTGACTGACAGCTTGGGCAACTACGTGTTCAACGATATTCCTGCAGGTGACTTCTTTGTGAAGGAGTCTAACCTTCCTGGCTACCTTGATGTGTCCGACGTTGACGGTGGAAATCCTAACTTGATCAGTGTTTCGCTGGCTGGCGGCGAGGACTCCACTGGCAATGACTTTGTGGACGAGCCAGCTCGTCGCATTGACGGCAGTGTGTTGGAAGACACGAATAATGACAGCGCAGGCGAGGAGCCCATTGCGAATGTGACGGTGTTGTTGTATGACTCTAACGGCACTCTTGTTGCCAGTACCACGACGGACAGCGAGGGCAACTTTACGTTCGAGAACTTGCCTCCCGGCACGTATACCATCAAGGAAGTGACTCCTGGTGGCTTTGCTGATGTAGGTGACAGCGACGGAGGCGACCCGAATAGCATCTCAGTGTCTGTGACATCGGGCGACAGTGCAGGGAACGTGTTTGTTGACGAGAGGGGCTCTAACGCGCCAAGTGCGAGCTCCCTGCCGTCAACGGAACCGAGTGGAACCCCAACCGGAAGTTTGTTGCCAAGTTCTTCACCTAGTTCCGGGCCAAGTGTGAGCTCCGAACCAAGTGTTGCTGTTGTTGGATCGATTTCCGGTAACGTCAAGTCGGACGACAACAACGACAACATCGGCGACACCAACCTTGCTGGTGTGCTCATGACGTTGCTCGATAAGAACCTGGATCCTATCGCAACAACTTTGACTGACAGCTCGGGCAACTACGTGTTCAACGATGTTCCTGCAGGTGACTACTTTGTGAAGGAGTCTAACCTTCCTGGCTACCTTGATGTGTCCGACGTTGACGGTGGAAATCCTAACTTGATCAGTGTTTCGCTGGCTGGCGGCGAGGACTCCACTGGCAATGACTTTGTGGACGAGCCAGCTCGTCGCATTGACGGCAGTGTGTTGGAAGACACGAACAACGACAACGCAGGCGAGGAGCCCATTGCGAATGTGACGGTTTTGTTGTATGACTCTAACGGCACTCTTGTTGCCAGTACCACGACGGACAGCGAGGGCAACTTTACGTTCGAGAACTTGCCTCCCGGCACGTATACCATCAAGGAAGTGACTCCTGGTGGCTTTGCTGATGTAGGTGACAGCGACGGAGGCGACCCGAATAGCATCTCAGTGTCTGTGACATCGGGCGACAGTGCAGGGAACGTGTTTGTTGACGAGAGGGGCTCTAACGCGCCAAGCGCGAGCTCCATGCCGTCGAGTGCACCGAGTGGATCTCCTACTGGAAGCTCAATGCCGAGTACATCTCCAAGTACTGGTCCAAGCATAAGCTCTGGTCCAAGTGTTGCTGTTGTTGGATCGATTTCCGGTAACGTCAAGTCGGACGACAACAACGACAACATCGGCGACACAACCTTGCCGGTGTGCTGATCACGTTGCTCGATAAGAACCTGGATCCTATCGCAACGACTTTGACTGACAGCTCGGGCAACTACGTGTTCAACGATGTTCCTGCAGGTGACTTCTTTGTGAAGGAGTCTAACCTTCCTGGCTACCTTGATGTGTCCGACGTTGACGGTGGAAATCCTAACTTGATCAGTGTTTCGCTGGCTGGCGGCGAGGACTCCACTGGCAATGACTTTGTGGACGAGCCAGCTCGTCGCATTGACGGCAGTGTGTTGGAAGACACGAATAACGACAACGCAGGCGAGGAGCCCATTGCAGAATGACGGTTTTGTTGTATGACTCTAACGGCACTCTTGTTGCCAGTACCACGACGGACAGCGAGGGCAACTTTACGTTCGAGAACTTGCCTCCCGGCACGTATACCATCAAGGAAGTGACTCCTGGTGGCTTTGCTGATGTAGGTGACAGCGACGGAGGCGACCCGAATAGCATCTCAGTGTCTGTGACATCTGACGACAGTGAAGGGAACGTGTTTGTTGACGAGAGGGGCTCCAACGCGCCAAGTGCGAGCTCCATGCCGTCGAGTGCACCGAGTGGATCTCCTACCGGAAGTTTGTTGCCAAGTTATTCTCCCAGTACCGGCCCTAGCTTTAGCTCCGAACCAAGTGTTGCTGTTGTTGGATCGATTTCCGGTAACGTCAAGTCGGACGACAACCACGACAACATCGGCGACGCCAACCTTGGCGGTGTGCTTATCACGTTGCTCGATAAGAACCTGGATCCTATCGCAACGACTTTGACTGACAGCTTGGGCAACTACGTGTTCAACGATATTCCTGCAGGTGACTACTTTGTGAAGGAGTCTAACCTTCCTGGCTACCTTGATGTGTCCGACGTTGACGGTGGAAATCCTAACTTGATTAGTGTTTCGCTGGCTGGCGGCGAGGACTCCACTGGCAATGACTTTGTGGACGAGCCAGCTCGTCGCATTGACGGCAGTGTGTTGGAAGACACGAATAATGACAACGCAGGCGAGGAGCCCATTGCGAATGTGACGGTGTTGTTGTATGACTCTAACGGCACTCTTGTTGCCAGTACCACGACGGACAGCGAGGGCAACTTTACGTTCGAGAACTTGCCTCCCGGCACGTATACCATCAAGGAAGTGACTCCTGGTGGCTTTGCTGATGTAGGTGACAGCGACGGAGGCGACCCGAATAGCATCTCAGTGTCTGTGACATCTGACGACAGTGAAGGGAACGTGTTTGTTGACGAGAGGGGCTCTAACGCTCCTAGCGTTAGTTCAGTGCCGTCCGGTCGCCCAAGTTTGAAGGAGGCCGCCCCTTCTACGGTTCCAAGTGCCTTACCGACTGGCAGCGTTAGTCCCAGCGTCTCCCCGAGTCTGCGTCCTAGTGTCAGTACCTTTCCGAGTGCGGTTCCAATCCTTTCTTCGGGTGTTCCTTCTTCTGAACCCAGTGGTATTCCAACTGGCAGTTCTTCGCCTAGTGTGACGCCCAGCAAGTCCCTGGGTTTCAGCTCTGTTCCAACTTCCGCGCCGCAAGGCTTGGGCAGGTCCGCTTCTATCTCGTCTAGCACGCATTCTTGCATTTCAGACCAAGTTGAAAGGAAGTTTGACGAAGTATGTACCATGGGCCAATTCTCCGATGTGGATTTTGTGCCCTTCGACATTGTTGAATCAAGCGGTGATGCTGTTACGTTCAGAGTGAAACATAAGTTGTCTTTCGAAACACTTTCTAACATTGAAATGTGGTTCTTGAATCCCGACCAGCTTGAGAGCAAGCACTTCTGTTGGGAGTATTCGAGTGTTGCTGGTCTTCCACCTAACACCTTCTACGAGAAGATTCCTGGCGACGACAAATTTACTGCGAAATGCGAAGGCGGCTGGGCTTCAATTAGTATCGCAGCCGGCGACGGTGGGGTGTTTTCCAGCGCCGAATTGATGTCGTCGAACCATTCTGTCAGAAAGGTGACAATCTCTTCGGTGATGACCTCTTTGTTTACAATGGCTTGAAGCGTTGCTATTGGGAGTTCTTGTTGCCATGTGACTGCGCTCCTAATGGTGGTCGCCTCCTTGAAGATGCCACTGACCTCAGTCGCTCTGTCGACGGCTGCGTGGAAGATTCTAAGGCGGTCGATGTCGCGACGGTTCAGGTCGACAAGTGCACCACATCTCTGGTCGAGAACCCCCTCAAAATTTTGTCTCAAGACAAGAAGACGGTTGACCTAAGCTTATCGCAAATCTGGAAGGGCTGCCACTCAGGCAGCGTTGATGATAAGCTTACCTGGATTGCAGCCGATTATGTGGGACCTGATGGCGAGTTGACTTGCACCCGATTCAACGATCTCAAGTGTGGCTTGACCACCACCTTTACAGCTATCTGTCAGGATGGTGCCACTATTGTGGATTTGTACATGTACGACAGCGACTCCGACGTCTTCAGTCAGCAAGACGATGCTCCACTGGTTGTTCCATTGGCATGTGGGGCCTCTGGTGATGGTACCAAAATGTGTCACTTCCGTTACGTGATTCAGTGTGAGCCATCTCTCTGCGAAGCTGCAGTTCCCACTCCTCAGGTGGGCATTCGTAGGAAGAGCTTCTGGTCCCTCTTTTGAAGGCTTCGTCTTGTTCTTGGTTATGGTAATCGGAGCGCTAACCCCAGGACTTCATTCGACAACGAGGACTAATGAACGTGACTCGGAACTGAACTGAAGATTCAGATTAGTAGAGTTCATCAATACACTCTAGTTGAGTTCTGATTACCATTTTCTCATATTGTACATTAATTGCTGGGCTAGGTTCGAAATCGACTGCGCATGCCAGTCCACTAATACCTCCGACACTCAGAATCAACGTTAAGAAGCCAAAAGCATGAACTTCAGAGGGGACTAAACAAATGCTTTGAGTCCAGCATTATGGTCATAACTGCCTGATCGGCAATACGATCTCTGAAACTGTCACTCAGTCGATAATGCGGTTGGATAACGAAGTCCTAGGTCATGATTTTTCCCCAAGGAAGGTGGTAGCCGATGATCGCGAGGGCGTCAGCTGTAATGCGCGATTTTGCAACGCCTCCCATTTAGAAGGCAATCCTGTCATCGCCAACTGGAACCATAGAGCGAGTTCCTCGCTACATGAACAAAATGGCACGAGACTGGCGATAAGGACTGATCTTGCTGCTCGGTATTTTTTTTAACCAGACGCCACAGGCGATTCATCAGACTGCCGTCAGGATCTATTGCGGGGCATTTTCTCTCTTGATACCTCTTGCATTGCGTGAAGTTCGATTGTTGGACATGAACATTCTAGAGATCCTCATGGGAGGATTGGGAACTGTGTTGCAACAACAAACCCATGTGAACCTGCCTGATCCGTCCTGCTCTACATCTACATATATACTATATGATAAAGATAGCCATACTCCAGTACTTGTACCTGTACTCCGTACTGACCAATACTCCAGTATCCTGCTGTAGCCACTGTGTGTATGCATATCCAAAATCCAGTACTCGGTGTACAAGTACTAGTACTACTACTATTCATACCACACACTATGTGTAGCTATTGTAGTAGCTAGAGTACTGATGCTTAAAAATACTACGTAGTACGTAGTACTCCAGTACATGTTACTGTAGTACCTCAACCGGTACGCCAGCTCAACTGCTCTACGCTCTACGCTATACGCTAGTACCGGTAGCATACCTGTTGTTTGCAGTTTGGATTTTGCATAAGCCAGTACCCAGTACTACTAGAATCCACTGCATCGACTTCTGGCTTCTGGCAACAAACGTAACGGATCAACGATGACAATGGAAGGACAGCTTGCTAATGTCTTAGACCTTGAAAATCTCATCCACAATTCCTTCCCTCAAATTGTTCATGCCTTTGGATATGGATCGGGTGTTTTTGTGCAACAAAATGAAAATGAGGCCGAAAAAATGATCGACCTGATTCTCGTGGTAGACGATGCTCATGCATTCCATGAAGAAAATCTGAAACGACATCGAAATCACTACTCGCTGCCATGTCGATTGGGTGGACCATTGTTTTGCGCTCATCTTCAAAATGATTTTGGGGCCAAAGTTTTCTTCCATGCCTTTGTTCGACTGGAAGGCAAGCTCATCAAGTACGGAGTTGTCGAGAAGAGGTCGCTGCTAGACGATTTGAACAACTGGTCTTACTTGTATACTGCTGGACGACTGCATAAACCGATATTGCCGTTGATATCAGACGATGAAGTGACGGAATCCCAACGATCTCGGAATTTACCGTTCGCGTTAGCAACGTCCCTCTTGCTCTTAGAGGAAGTCCATGAAAATGCTGCTACTAAAAACGTCGCATCCATGTCGACTGTCTTTCAATCTATTGCACAAATAAGTTACTCTGGAGATCCGCGAATGGACGTTGGTGGCGAAGACCCAAACAAGATCCAGAAACTGGTTCACGGCAACGCCGGTCAGATGGAGCGATTTCGACGTCTGTATCAACCATCCTTGGATGATTTTTCGGATCGTGGTTTCTTATCATATTGCAGCAGCACCGAGAAGGTGCAATGGGACGCTTCGTTTCTAAGACACGCTCTGCCTCCTCGACTCGCACTAACTGGCTCATTGCTTCAACCAGCAATTCGTTCCATTGTTCATAAGGCCGCTAGGACACAATCGCTGAAAGGAATCGTTACTGCCGGCATCGTCAAGAGCGCTCAATATGCAATGGCTAAATTCTCCAAGGGTCTTCTGCGCGTATAGAATGCAACTAGATGGTTATGTTATGTTTACTTACGTCTCTCTTGGTCTCCTGTGATACGCTCGCACTTCGTCTTGACAGGCAATCGCGTAGCCGTAGACGAGGTCCGCCAGGGATCCACCGAGACCTGCCAAGATCATGGGTGCCGGACCCTTTTTCAAGTGGATCGCATAGGCACCGCCGAGACCGACACCAGCCACGAAAAACTGGTATTGCGAGAACATACTTTCGGAGAAATGAGTCACGTAAACGAAGATTCAAGTAACGAGAATGAGCAGTGTATGTGAAAATGAAATCACACTTACCACGTCGATAGCTTCTGACCCAGGTCATCCGCTACCTTTTCTTCGTTCGGTCCCATTCTGGACAACAGAGCGACACTTCGCTCTCCTTTTCGTGGTTGCTTCCAACTTCCAACTGATTGATCCTCAGCCAGAGGTGGTTCGACAAGATGTGATTAACGAGTACTACAGTACAATACTACCGGTAGACCACGATGTACTATGTTGATACGGGTACAGTACGGTACTCGGAGTACAATGTACGAGTTCGACAGTACACTGGAGACTGCGCCTTCTACTCGAGTACGAGTACTCGAGTACGAGGAGGCCGTGTATGTCCCCTAATCGAGCCGATCGAGCTTTTCTAAAAAAATCGACTCCATAAATTATAGTGCAAATTAGGTTACACATCAACTTTACCTACAAATCTCAGACAGCTCCTCTGAGGTCAGAAAAACCGTACAGTGTACCAGTAGTAAGTAGAACTCAGTACTCCCGTACACTACTGCAGGTGATGGCTGGCTCGATTAGGGGACATACACGGGCTCCCCTTGATCTCCGTTCTGTCCGTGTGAGATGAACGCCACTGTACTCCGTAGGGAGTAAAACTACCGGTATATACACTTACGGTATTTGTATGCACTTTGCACCGTATGTCATACTTCGTTTTTTGCACTCCGGTCCATGTATGCATACAGTATGGCGACATACATTGTTCAGGGGGTTTCTACCGTATTTCTCGGTATTTTGTACCCCTTGGATTCATGTACCTGGTACCCACCACCCCAAAATTATGTATTTTTTCGAACCACTCGACTCCAAAATGAATGTCAATATTTGATCCTTTGGTAGGAAAATCCTGGCATTTCACTGAAACGTCAGGTCATTTGAATTCCACACGTTGAAAGCCACCTATGAATGTATAACTCTAATCATCAGAGGACGAGTTTAAATCTTCATTTTCCATTATTTGAGTTGTCAGCCCGATGTCCATTTTTCACGGATTCCCTTTACCCGTCGGACATTTTTGATGAACTTGTGGTGGGATTTTTGCACCCATCGGTGTACATTTGGGGGGTACAAAATACCGAGAAATACGGTAGATATATGATCATTTATATTTTATATGTCCTACGCCATATAACATGAAGGAAGTATGGCGTCAGTATGTGTAATATACATATAACGGGAGTTCTGAGTTTTTCGAGTACTTGTACTGTACTACAACTATACTACTCGTCTACATGCATGAATACCAGGTGTACTCCGTACCGGTACTCTGATTGCAAGTATACGAGTACTTACTACTTGCGCGGAGCTGAAACAAGGTTGGGTGGAGTCGCAGTTCGCAGGGTGTCGTGGGTCGTGGGTTGTCCATTGTCCATTTTGTCCAGTCCTCCAGTACAAGAACCTGATACACCTGGTACCACATGCTTCAAGTACTATGTACTATGTACAGATGCTACGTCAAGCGAAGGGTATCAAATACAGGGTACTTGCACTGTCAATGGTAAATTCCCAACGTCTCCAAATCGCCAGACAGACGAGCACTGAACCTCGTGCATTATGCATTAACTGTGAGTGCAAACGTGACCCCGAAGCACATGGTGATACTAATTGCGATCCACTTACGTAGACCTTGGTTAACTCTTAACGGGAGAGTAACCGGTGTTCTGATACACGCTGAAATCCTCGGTTCTCTCAAAACCTCGCCGATCAGCGACAAGTTAAAGCTCACAAAATTCGACGATCCTAGCATACTGGACCACATCTCGTCCTTTGCTTGATCCTCGTTCAGTCAAAGCTATGACCGCGGCCTCCTACTCTCATCAATCCTGTTTGGGCAAAAACGGAGGCCAGGAGAATACACCATCATGGGAGAATAGTAGCATGCTCGGCGAAAGCAGTTACAACTCTACGGGAAGTGAAAGTTGGTCTGAAGATAGCGCCAACAAGATAAAGAGAAGAAGCCATCGACCCCGTGGATGTCGCGGTGGTGGATCTCGTAGAGCTCGCAAGGAACGACGTGAGCTCCAGTTTTTGGCGCAGACTCAGCAACACCAACAGCCTTTACTTCCCACAGCGAATCAAGATGCGACGATTCTGCCTTCCATGCAGTTCCGTGCCGACATGACTTTGCAAGAGACCGAGACCCCGGTCTTACCTTACCTCCAGTTTTCTTTATCCTTTTCTTCCAGTGGATCCGATGCGTCGGAAAATTGTCATGGCCTTGTAAACAGCTTGGCCAGCAATTTCGATATTCTTCCGTCCATGCCGGTGACTCAACCCTCCACTTCCTCCATCGATAGAGGTGGAAAGAGCAGCAGAGACATGGCCGCCTTGCCTCCTCTCCCCCCTGCTAATAATGCTACATCATTCACTTCTTTCGTGAAACACCAGAATACGCAGATTTCATACAACCCCAATGCTGGCAGTCAATGCTTACCCACGATTCTCAATGCAGCAACAATGACAAGATTCAGCACCCAACAGACTATGGCAACCACGTCGACAGAAAAGACGTGCAGATCAATCACGACTCGCTCCCTTACATGCATAGAGATGGAAATGCCGCGGGGAGTGCATACTGCCAACCTGAACACAACGATGCCATTCTTTGCAATGACTTTTATGGAGGCTACCACACCACTGAGCGCATTAAGAAGCAACAAAATATGCTAGCCGGTGGTGGTAGTTTGTTCGCCACATCACCCAAGTCCTTTCTCTTGGGGAAAAAGAAGGGACCAGTCTTTTCTTTCTAATTTGACAAGGGGAGGAAACACTCGTCGACAGAGAGGTAATGCGCCATCCATTACCCTCGATTTCATATTTTTTCTTAATGACCAAGTACACACGCCGTCGGTTTTACCTGAACGTCGCAAACTTGACTATAGGCTGGACAGCTATCTATGAATACCGGTCCGGCACGATAAGGAGATCACAGATGAAATCTTTAATTTTAATACTAGCTCTCCTTTTTACTGACGTCGCCTAAACTTGGGCTTTAGAGTAGTGTTGCTTCAACACCAGCATGTTTCCTTGAGCAGGATCTTTGACCATATTGCACAGTTCCTTGATTATAGCCTGAAATTGTTTGATGCGCTCCTTTTCTGTCTTTTTCGTGATGTTATATAACTTCATCAGTTTCTTCATCGCAATCGACTTGTTGTGCAAGAATATCTCGTAACGGACACCTTCCATAGTAAGCACACGTTGACCAAACTCATCAAGTTGCACAGCAATCGGCTTTTTCTTGTCATCCGGCGGAGGCGCATTTGGCTCGGCACCGACGGGCGCTGATTGCGCTGTGTTCGCGTCGTCCGCTGATTTTTCCACGCTGGCAGCTGGAGAGGACGGTCGTCCGTTCTCGTCTTCTTCCTTTTTCTCGGCCTCAATTGTTTCGCCGCGTGCCTTGGCGAGCATGTCTTTGAGTCCCTTCAGAGTGGCAAGACCCGCCTTCTTTTCTTCGTCCTCCTCATCTTCATCATCGTCATCAAAGTCATCATCATCGTCGAAATCGTCAGCGAAGCCTCCGTCAATATTGACTTCACCTTCTCCCAAATCTACATCGTCATCATCAAATTGTTCGTTCGGATCATAATCCATCTCTTCGTATTCCGCCTTGACATCCCGCTGATAGAAATCATCTGCCATGGCGTTCCCATCATTCGACGTGGTCGCTGCTCCCGCATCTTGCGCGACCGATTTTTGGCCGTGGACCGAGTTGTTGAGAAAGCGTCGTTTGCCACCAAATTCGGCATCGTGCGCACCACCCATGACCCCATCCGCATCCAACGTAACCCCGTCGGCCATGGACGTTAACAATTCCCGTCGCGCACGACTGCCCGCTCCCTTGCGGGTCGAGAATTTCAAATCTGCCATAATGTCGTCATCGTCGTCACCTCCAACCGAAGATGTCAGCGACGATAATTTCCCCAACAAACGCGCCTTGGTCGTAGACGGTACTGCAGCAATCGCTGCGGCGGGGGCAGCGCGGGCATGCAACATGTATCGGGTCATGTGGGATCGTTGATTGGCAATGGCTTGTTCGGCTTCCGTCATACTCATAGTTTGGACTCGCGCAGGTTGAGCAAAGGATTGAACAGCGTATGGAGTCGGAAGTAGAGTTACATGGACTGAATCAGCTGCTCCATCAGCGCCGGCGGCACTCAACAGGACGTAATGACTGGGATTGTGTTCGGGAAGCCCTTCGTAACGAGATGATACTCTATTGCTATCTTGCTTGTATCCTTTTCCGAGTTCCTTTTGCTCAATCATTGTTTCCAAGTAATCTTCTTCTTGCTGGAGCACCCATTGGCGACGAGGTCCTTCGTTACGACGGAAACGACGTTTCTTACGAAGAGGTTGTGAGGCTTCGCCTTCTTGATCCGAATCATCCTAATTGCGAGGAGCGATGATGATAAAAATGAGTGTTGAGTGCTATGAAAATATCGACATCAGCATCACATCCGACCTGATTGTCCAAACGCAACGCGCAGGTGATGTCTGGCGTCGTCCAGTCCTTCAACATACCTTTTGCGATGGAATATCTTGTTGATAAAACCGTTTAAAGACCCGAAAATCAGGTTTGACGACCGATTCTGCAAATTTGGCCACCACAGGGAAGGCTTCTGGAGGAGCCTGCGGTTGGACAGGGTCGAATGTTTCTACTCCCGACGCGGTCTTGATGAGCGTAAAGCGAACTTGTTGGCCCACTGCCAGAGCCTTGCCGCGCTGTGTCAACAACGCATCTATGCCATGAGAGCTAGTACTGTGAGGCTTTTTAGCAGACGCCGACGATGACATGAATGATGTGGACGAAGGATGAATGAAACAGTTATGATTGTAATCTATTGAAGTAGAATTACAAGTACGAGTTTGATGGCAATAGCTGTTGGAATTGGTATGAACTTGCTCCAGACTGCGCTCTCCAGTCTATTTTTGGATGCCCTGTGACACGGGCAAACGGGAAATGTACGACTGGTATGATATACGGAACATACAAGGAACAGTACACGTAAAGCGACTTTACCGAGACATTGGTAGCCCATATACATAGTCGTAAACCTCTACTGGAGTATCTTTCAGTTATGTACGTACGTACGTACC
Source organism: Fragilaria crotonensis (assembly GCA_022925895.1). Lineage (NCBI taxonomy): Eukaryota > Bacillariophyta > Fragilariophyceae > Fragilariales > Fragilariaceae > Fragilaria > Fragilaria crotonensis. The sequence goes on from JAKSYS010000395.1 coordinate 49,024, forward strand.
AAGTACTGCTACATCTGTTGCTCTACTCTAGAGTAGTAGTACGGACTACAGAGTACAAGATTTACCGTAGGACCGGCCTTTTTCTGCAACAGATCCTCGATTGCGACAATGAGAAGCCTCAAAGCGCAGGCGCAGTCGCAAGTCGCAAGCCGCAACGTCGCAACTCGCAACTCGATAACCTGTGCTGGAGTCCCAGGTCCGAGGTCCGACGTACAGTTGTACTCTCTACTCCAGTACCACGTACGACCATACACTACAGTACACACTACTGACCTACGTGGCTACACCCGCTATCACCGCCTCAGCCTCTACTAGCCTCCAGTGCTCGAATGTAATCGATGCGGCTTCCTCTTGCCCGACGCCCAGCCTGTGGACAGTCGAAGAAAGCTTGTGAACCCTCTGAACTTTGAACTCGCCTTGCTATTTGTATCCACTATTCACTCGCACTCCTATTCAAGCGATAGAATTGGCACCATTTTCGCATGGATCTTCGTTGGGATTCACTAAGCAAGGTGTCAGCATCAGTCCATCGCTTGCATCATGAGTAGACTAACCGACTACTCCAAGTTCGATCACTTGGTCGATTCGGACGACGACAATGACGATGATAAACCGCCACAACAGCAACAACAGCAAACACCAGTCCCAGAGAAAACGTCCGGTTATTATCAAAAGGACCCTACCACAGGTCGCTACGTCTTTTATTATCAATCTCGCAAGATTTATGAATGGGAGCAGACTCTCGAAACCGTAACGTTGTACGTCGATGCACCACCTGGCAAGAAAGCCAAGGACTTTGTCGTTCGCATCACCGCGACACACTTGCAAGTGGGACTGCGAGGTCACGATTCTCTCTTTTTGGACGACGATTTCAGCTCTCTCGTTGATACGACCGAATCGTGCTGGTTTTTAGAAGATGCAGGTGTGCTGCAGATTGTACTTCAGAAACAGAGACGAGGAGAAACATGGGAACAAGTGCTGGTCGGGAGAGAAGCGGAGGTTAATCCATTGTTGCAACAAGAAATGCGGGAGCAATTGTTATTGGAACGCTTTCAAGAAGAAAATCCTGGTATGGACTTTCGGGATGCCAAATTCAATGGAAGTGTGCCAGATCCGAGAACGTACATGGGAGGAATAGGATACAAATAGCCCTTTGCACAGAACCTTAGGAATTGTTGTATGCATAATGTAGCTTCCGCGTCGATGCTTGTCTCCGAAGATGAGGTTATTGAACGATCAACGAAACGTGACTGGAAAAATCATTGTATTACTGTTACTTTCGTACATCAGTATACCAGTATGCAGTAGTCCGGGTACTCCGCATACGCAGTAACGTTGTAGCGGTAGCCGTGACTCTGTCACACACCTTCTGTGCACTTCGCACTTTGTATTCCTTGCTGTGTATGTTCGCATAGAGCATAGAAGTTGTTAACTCGCACTTCGCAACCACCTTCCTAGACAAACCACGTACATCAGCCATGTTCTCCTGGCCTCCTCCATCGCTCAAGGTGAATGCGGAAGCTATCGTCAATGAATGTGAACGAGCTGAAGTCACCCCATTTGATCGACCCTTGTTGGCGGTAAGTTTATCGCTATACCGGTAGAAAAAGAGCAATGTCAATGCAGGTTGATAAATCGATTTTCGATTACCCAGGATCAGCGTCCTCCTCGTTGTTAATGATTCAAATGCACAGCTGTTCGCTTCCCTCTCCTAACGCGAATCTTTACCCATTCACCCAAAACCCAGCCTATTCACATGGCAGCCTTACTGTTCCTAAATGAAACGATGCATGCTCGTCACTTGTGGCGACGAACGTCCGCCAGGGATGAGCTATTCACGGATTGGTGGCAAGTTGGCAAGGCAATGCTGGAAGCATATGATGAGGCTGTGGTAGACGCTGCATTGCAAAAATGCGCTCGGGAGCATCCAGAACCTTTGCGTACGTATGCCTTGGAAATGGCAGAGCGACCGAAGGGAAAGGCTCCGGTGCAACATTGTGAGTTGAATCCGCAAGTGATTACGTTTTTAGAGACAAAGAAGTGGAACATGTGAAGCGGCATTATTAGGAATATGTGTGCCACGCTACCATTTTTCATTTATGCAGTCTGTAGAAGGGTCTGCGATGCCATACTTTGCTACACACAGGCAATGATGGCTCATCGGTCGCTGAAGTGATCCTGCTGCACTTATTCTGGGAGAGATCTCCAGGCAACGCCTTCAGCTTCTCCAGTTCGTGAAGAAGGCCGTCATGAAAGTCTTTCATGCTGAGTCTTTCGTTTGGTGCTGCCGACCAGCCACGTTGAAGGAGTGATCGTATACCATGTGGCCAGCTCTTTTCCAAGTCAGGACGTTCGCCTTTCTCCATGACCTTTGCCTTGAAATCTTTGTAATTCATTTTCGTAAAACATTTTCTGAGAGACAAGACCTCCCAAAGGACAATGGCAAGAGCGAAGACATCGACACTCCGATCGTACGGCCTACCAAGAAAGCTTTCAGGAGCCATATATCGAGGACTGCCCACTCTCCTCTGTCGATTGACTTGATTTTGATCACATTCTCCTGCAAGTCCGAAGTCAAGGAGTTTCACCATGCCATTTGAATCGATGCCAACGTTTTCGGGCTTTAGATCTCTGTAGATAATTCGACGCTCGTGAAGGTACGTGAGCGCACTCGCGATATCTCGAACAATTTGGAGGCGACCAACAAAGAGAACACGGTCCACCCCCGTTTCTCCGTAGATCTTTTGGAGTGCAGGCTTCTTATATTTCATTAGTTGTGTGGACCATTGATTGATGCGGTCTCGGAGCGTTGAATCAATACGATCCAAGAGGAAAAAGAAGCCGTCAGTTCGACCGTTACGAAAGGCTACTGGTCCTTCAAAAGCAACTGCTCGGATACTTATGATATTTGGGTGTTGCATGGTTGCCAAAAAGTGAGCTTCCACGATTAGGTCGTTCGCGGCAACTCGAAATGCGCCTGGCTTCAGCGAAAATTTTTGCTGAAGATGTTTCACGACGTAAGGATGCTTGCCAGCCTTATTTCGCTGATTGGCTCGCGATGCCAGCACAAATCGACGCACGTCAGGATCAAGGTTGTCGTCGCATCGAATAGATCGAAGTTCCCACACTTGGGCGAACCCACCTTCTCCAACAAGCTTTCCAAAATCTAACTCTTCATGTTTGAATTGTGGAAGCAAATCTGCCTTGCGTTCCTTCAAACACGAGTTCTGTTCCAAACTTCTCGCTATGTCAGCATGGAGGCAGCAGACCAACTTCGCGGCCACTGTCTTGTTGTAGGCATCGCCTCGTGAGTTTAACCACGGATCCTCCTTCTCTTCGTCGTTCGTCGTCATGGTTCAGGTGTGTTGCCAAACTTTGACCAATGCTTTATCGAGTAGCTATCAATGATGCCGTATATCTTGCGTTGATGGAATATGCACTCTTTCCGTGTGCCGAAAAGAAACGTCCACGGAATTTTGTGAGGGAACATAGGGCCTCCCAAACTGCTTTTGCCGGAAACCAACCGACTTCCAGTCGTGTCAAGATTACGTCCTCATCACCTCGCAAGCGGCGCTCTCTAATTTACCAGAGGTGACACACCACAGACCATCGCCAAGTCAAAAAAGTCCTACCGGTAGCTACAACGCTACAACAGGAAACAACCTTGCAACGAGTTGACTTAATGGTTAACAAGTGTATTGCTTTACTACACCGTCCGTCCCGGCCAAATATAAAACGCCATTGCCGTAGACGGAACAGAGACTCTTCTCTTGTTTCGCATGTGCTCGGACTGTGTGAAGCGGCAGAGATGAACGAATGTCCCAAATCTTGAGAGTTCCATCGTGACTGGCTGATGACAAGATGTAGGGATCCTTTGGTGACCACTTGACTGAGGCAACCCATGCCTTATGACTTGGTTTCAGCGTCGTATCCGATACTAACGATCCACTTTCCACCGCATTAGTTCGAATATCCCACAATCGGATGGTACAATCTGGGTGCCCTGTTGCAACGACCTCTGAATGCGGCGACAAATCCATGCATGACACCACACGAGCACCATTCAAAGTCAACAAACAATCTTGCGACTCCACACTCCACACCTTGACACTATGATCCCAACTTCCTGTTACGACGTGATTTCCATCAGGCATCCATACGACACCGCTAATCTGGGAGGAATGTGCTGACGATATGATTGTCGATGGTTTTACGACGATTTGAGTTGCATTCGCTTTTCCAGTCGCGGACTTGGATTTCTTGGTGGGTGCTTCAGACGCTGATGATCCTTCAGGCTGTGCTGACGATGCGTGGGTGTTCCACACGCACAAATTGCCATCCCAATCACCGCTCACCAGCAAATGTGTTTTGGCGTGGAGATCTACACAACCAATGGACGATGTATGTCCCTCCTTGTACTGAGCGTGTTGTCGAAGGAGCGATTTATCGGATGTGTAGCGGTGGGTCGTTAAAGATTGGTCCAAGGACCCTGTCGCAATCAGAATCGAATCATCATTCAGAGAACAAGATGCCATACACTTAACGGGTCCTGCGTGGGCCTGAACGGAAGCCAGAGTTTGGATCTGCTTGCCAGTCGGGTCCGGAGTTTCTATTGTGTGATGAATGCGAAGAGTACCATCGTACGCCGCCGAACATAGTTTTTCGTTGGTGAATGATAGACATGAGATCCAATCAGGCAACGGCTCACTTTCTCCATCGTCTTGAGGAGCTTCTTGTGCTGGAAAGTAGGTAATCTGAATGGATTCTTCCAAACTAAGTCCAAATCGTCGCGCCGCGGTTTCCACTCCAGTGCGTAGCAGCTTTCCACAAATCATAAAGTCAAAAGTTATGGCAGGAAGTTTGTCTTCGTCGTCGTCATCTTCATCATCATTTTCATCATCATCATGACTCACTTTGCGATCCAACAAGTGATTGATGACGGCTGACAATCCCTTGCGGCGCAACGACGAAGGAATCGAAATCGGTTCCGACGGGACATGGAGCGACGAATCCTTTACGGTCGAATCCAAGGTAAATGTTACTCGCACCTGTACGGCGGCCTCCTCTTCGTCATCGTGTCGTTGTTCCGTCATGGTTGTTAACGTAACTTGATGTGGTGGCAATGAATAATGTGAGGATGCATCATGTTAGAGAGCCTGGAGTATGATTGGAGGCAAGATGGAGGCCCATGACCTGATACCTTTCAACACTGTCTGTTTGTCTGGATCTCAGGGAGTTTGTTTGCTCATTCAGCAACTCAATACCTACTACCTACTCCTACACCTCATACGTTTATGTTTGCCTACCAGTAGGGATCTCAAAATCTCGATCGATACTATGATACTGATACCTGGTACTCTGAGTACTCGACCATGATACACACCCATACAGTCGACCTACGTAAGTGCTCGTAATCACAGACTGGATTCTCCTGAATGTGGGATGTAGGCCGTCCAAATGAGTCGCTCAAGGCCGACATCAATCACTCGGACGTCGACCGTTTAGTTGCTGCACCTTACGACACCTGAGGGATTGGCATTGGGCATGACAAAGTCTTCAACTTCTTCGACCAAGCGTCCTCTGAACGATGCGGACACTGCAAAAGCCCCTCCTTTCCAAAAGTTCCCCTACTACGGAGAACACAAACGCGCAGTGTCTGCGGTCGCCTTGGCACCAAGCAACATTTGCGAATCACCCCTCTGTGCTTCCGCTTCTGCGGACGGCACTGTCAAGCTCTGGAATGTCTATCAACAAACCACCGATGCTGAACTTTCACCCCTCGCTACTCTAGTGGGTCACTCTAGAGGTATCAATGATGTTGCATGGTCACCGCAAGCTCCTTGCATAGCCACTGCCTCCGACGACAAGACCCTTCGGCTATGGGACGCTCAAACGGCAGAAGCACTCGTCGAATTCCGTGGCCATTCTAATTTTGTCTTCTGCGTAAAATTCAATCCTCAATCCAATCTCTTGGTCAGCGGCAGTTTCGACGAGACCGTCAAATTGTGGGACGTTCGTACGGGAGATTGTGTCTCAACGTTGCCGGCCCACAGCGATCCTGTGACCGGCGTCGACCTCAATCGCGATGGGACCTGCATCGTATCGGGATCTCACGATGGGCTTTTAAGGATTTGGGATACGGCGACGGGAGAATGCCTCAAGACGATCTACGCACAGAATAATCCACCTGTCAGTATGGTCAAGTACAGTCCGAATGGTAAATTTATATTGTCGGGGACGCTGGATGGAAAACTGAGACTTTGGAAAACGTCGAAATGTTGCAAGACCTATGCTTCGCATGACAATTCGAAGTATTGTCTCGCTTCGGACTTTTTGGTGTCCAATCAACATCGTCAATCAATTGTAACAGGAAGTGAGTCAGGGCCGATCTACATTTACGATTTGAATACACAGCAGCCGCGACAAGTGTTGGAGGGACATACTGATGCGGTATTGGCTGTGAGTTGTCACGACTCGTCCGAATTAATCGCCAGTGGGGGCATGACAAACGATAGAACCGTCCGGTTCTGGGCTCCCGAGGTTCCTACTTTGGACACCAAGAAGAAGCGAAAGGTTGTGGCGGAAGACATGGAATCCTGAGAATAAGTCTTTTTCCAGATTTATAGATCGCGTTGTCCCTCTTGTGGCAGTCGAACGGAAAGCCTTACAATGGCATGCGTTGAATTGCTAATGATGCAGCTTCCTATCGTAGTGCATCTGTGACGTTCCCATTCTAATTGTGTCTTCTGTGTTGTAGCATGCGCTTACTGAATCGTGTGCATTTAACCCAGCTGGAGTGTATCCGAGTTTTGCTTGTGCTTTTCGATGAGTAATTTTTGTGGAGGTGACACCGATGATATGATCTTGACACGACAGCGGTCAGTTGATTCTTTTTGCCGTAGCGACGAACCACCTTCGCGTCTGTGAATGAAATCTGTAATCCTCGAACACATCTTTTTCTTGATGCCCAGGCGATAGCGACTTCGGGCTGACTTTGCGGTTGATGCGTGTGAACTTCTCAGGCACAAAGCAGGATTCGATGAATCTACTAGAGGGTATCATCCCGTTTGTGAACGAGGCTTGGCTTGCCTGTGGATCCTTGATCATTGTTGTAATCTGTACGAGCCCACAGTTTGATTGGATGTTGTTCTCTTTCTACTCTACGTTTGATGATATGTGTTCCTTTTGATCATAGGAAGGGACAATGCTCCAGGATAACCAGGAGAACTCAAGGACCTTTGGAGGAAGACAGTGCTCCAGGATAACCAGGAGAACTCAAGGACCTTTGGAGGAAGACAATGCTCCAGGATAACCCGGAGAACTCAAGGACCTTTGGAGGAATTTAGTAAGCACTAATGAGGGAGACAGCATTTCAGAAGAAGGGGGGCTTTCTTAGTCCACACTCACCTCGCTTGAATGTTAGAGGTACTCATTACATCATTTTGTTCCATGCGATCAGACAATGGCTGATGTTGGACTATTTATCTATCTATAACCAGATCAGATGGACCAGCAACAACACCATAACCAACCAGCAACGTGAAAAATCGAAGTTGTGCAAAAATCTAAGACTCTGCTCATGAGAGCTCTGAGCAATGCTATAGGAACAGCTGCAAGACTTGAGTCAAATAAAGAAAGATATTCCAAAGGCTTTACACAGATAAGTGTCATCAATTGTTGTAAAAGTCAGAAGGATTGTCATGACACGGGCAGCCATAAAGCCCTTGGCAAGTTCATGGGAGAATAGATTGTTTTCTAAACACTCAATAGTTGGAAAAACATACTCTTGATGTTTGAAACAACCATGCAGTTGCAGGCAATGCTGTTGACTTGCATTATTTCCTGAGACATCTACTTACCAAGTGCACCAAATTTAAGGAGGAGAAGTCAGTGCCTCCTCAATACTTGGGTGCTTAGCTTGCTAGAGTGACAGTTCAGCCCACTCCAAAACTTCATGCTGACGAGGTAGTTGATAAAGGAGTAGCTAAACTACATCAGGGCAAGGCATATTATCCTTCTAAGAAGAAAGAGAGAACATGATAATTTTTTTAATTTGCTTGCACTTACCATCATTTCAAGCAGTGCAATGAGGACCTGCTGCTACAAATGCTGTTGCTCCCATCACTGTGCTCCCAAAAAGAGCTGCTGCAGCTTAGATTGAGAG